>AWUE01017612.1:0-38072 GCA_001974825.2 Corchorus olitorius | reverse complement strand
ACTTAAATAATTATAATATTTTATTTGTTTTTAATTAGATTGACTAGTTAAAATATTCATTAGATGTGTAAATTAATTATTTTGATAAAAATATATATGTTAATTAAGTTTTACTATCTTAGATATAATTATATATTATTAAATAAATAATAAATATATTTTAAATGATAAATAATAAGTTCAAAATAAATAAATAATATATATTTAATTACTAAACGGATGGACTTGGACGGGGCTTGGACAAACGTTTTTTTTAATTGGACGGATTTGGGCATAAGTTTAGACCCGTTTAATCGGATCCGGCCGGGCTTGAACAAGTTATATAGGTATAAATTAAAGCTTGGGCCCGGTCCGAACCCGGCCTGGCCCAACCATGAACACCTCTATTATTGGGTAATAGAAAGGCAAAAATCCAATTTTGAAATTCTCTTCTCGAAATTAGGTGTCACTGAATGATTGCTTGGTGGATTATGATCACCATCACAGCTAGATACTATATATTATGCATTTTTTTCTCAATTGGTAGTCTTTTTGACTATGTAAAACTTAAAAAGGCGAAAATCAGACGATTCTCCAATCATTTGCCGTTCTGTTTCCATTTTCAACTTTGGATTATCTCTTAGCAATTAGTGCTTTAACACATATTTCTGGTAATTATATTATGGTTATGATGATAGCTACATTTTTTTTTTTCCTTTTTGTTGTTATAAATTCATTTTAATAAGATTATATAGGAATGATTGAAGTTGAACAAACGCACTTCATTCATTATAATTATGCACGACGACTAGTCATAATATTCAAACCTAGCTATAGCTTACGGCTTAACTTGGATCAGGGTATTAATAATAATGAGATTAATCTTATTATATAATTAATTACTTAAGATATAACAAGTTAACAACCCGAAAAGGTTGTCTCTAATCTAATTTAAGGCTAAGGTTTTCGAAAGTGGTTTATTTCCCAAATAGAGTACATTCCAACCATAGCCTTTTAGGTTGTTACTTACTACGTCTTTCAAATTAATAAATAAACCTACTCGAATGTTTTAAGGGTGCTTAGATTGGAACTTTCCCTTTATATATCTATATTTATCGAACCCTTTCTTTAATTAACATTCCATTTTATACAAAAGGAATATTATGGAGAACCATATTAAGTTGTCTTAATTACTTAAGGACAAAATAAATCATATTGGCAAGTTGGTATTACATATATATAGTATTAATCTCATTTTAAATTGGAAAATTTCATGATCATATATTCAAATACATAAGGAACATAAGGGAATGAATTTGGTATTACAAAATATGTGGAGTTCGGATTGTGCAATCAAAATTATATATGTATATATAAAAAAATAACCCCCCATGACATATGTATACTTAAAACTTGTCATAAGTTCTAGTGGATAGAATTCGATTTTTAGCAGACTCAAGTACCAAAAAAATTGTCATAAGTGATCTTAAGTTTAATTTGATAAGCAATTTTTAAAAATATGTTAATCTAAAAACAAAGTTATGTATATAATATATATAAATATAGTAGTATATTGAAAGTAATCATGGGATATTAATTTTAAAATCATAAAATCAATAAAAAAAAAGCCTTGAGAAAAGGGCTATATATGTGTATTAGAATAAAAATGAGTACCCATAAATGAATTTATTAGAAAAAATAAAAGAAGAAGTTCGTCATGGAGAAGTGTGTTTTGAGATCCCACAATTTGAAGAAGAGAATGGGGTGGTGAAGTGGTGATATGTGGATTTGCAAGGCATAGCGAAGTAAGACAAACATAGCAACTTTTTTTTTTCTCGGACACTTCCCCACTTGCAAAATAGAACCACTCACATAAAAACATGCAAACAAATATATTAGATTCGACAAAATGCTTTGAGTAGTAGTCTTGGCCTTTTTATATTTAGTACTAGTTACTAAATTAATTATTATACTATTTGCTAATCATGTTTTTTTTTTTTGGTTCACTACGATAACCCAAATTTTTCCTATGATTTTCTTATTGCAAGTGTTAGTGAAGAAAAATAAAATAATACTAATTAAGCATTTTTGGTGATGTTGAAGGCAGAAGTCAAATGAGCATCATCCCCTAGAATTGCAATTAGTTTTGAGCCCACAAATTTGAGGAGAGAAATCCCATCATTGTTTGGATTCATTTGGGACTTCCATATTCCTTTTCCATCTTATTATATACTCCGTATACTCAGACAAAGAGCTCTTCGACCTAGAATTTCATTATTATTTCATAATAATAATCATAACGTTTTATGAAACATATATGTATATACTCTCAAAAACATTTACTAATAAAACAAAGAATGAAGAAACTATATAATTTTGACAAAACAATGTTATATTTGGGTTAATATTGTTATTATTTAGCCACCCCCTGCAAATTTCTTAAACTTTAATTGATTAAACATCCGGATTACACACGTGCAGAGGAATTTCACCCCAGACATAATTAGCATTAACATCACAATCCATATGTGTCAAATTATGCGCAAACTTATTCGCAGTCCTATTTAAATGTCTAAAAATGCATAGATCAAAGTAAGAAGCAATATCTTTAATTTGGTGGATTAAAATACCCCCCTCCTAAAGAGAAAGAGATGGTCCATTGATTTCTGAAATTGCTTACAGTGAGTCACTGTCCACTTCAATACTACGCATGCCATTGTTTTTGGCTACCACAAGGTCAGAGCGAATAGCATTAATTTCTGCATATAGTGGATTTGTCACCCTTGCCACACGTGAAGTTGCAATAAACAATACCTATCCAGTCGAGTCATGAAGCACCGCTCCTAGGCTAGCTTCCTTCCTTTGAGCACGGAACCCTGCATCCGTGTTAAGCTTAATTACTCCAGTTAGAGGTGGCCTCCAAAGCTACACCACCCGTCCAGTTCGTGGCATATCAGTTCGCCTGTGAGTGGCTTCAACTTGATTAGTCAATCTTGTAGCCACATTACATAAGGCAGAGGGGAGATAACACAACTTATCGTGCAAAGCTTTGTTTCGATTGCCCCAAATTAACCACAACAGAGAAGCAACTAGCTCTAGTGACCCTAGTTGGCTAGCTTTACCCAACAAACACTCCCAAAAGTCAGTGCGGGTAAGCCAAACATGTAAATATTCCAACAGCCATGGACACGAAATCTGCCAGACCTTACAACTCAGAGGGCAATCAAAGATTGTATGATATATAGATGATTCAGTATTTCCACAAACATCACATATCATATCAACTTGGATCCCCCTTTGTTGAAGCTGTGCCTTAGAAGGCAAAATATTGCTAACCATATGCCAAAAAAATACTTAATTTCCGGCAATACTAAGGCCCCCCAAATGAGCTTCCATACAAGTGACCTATTATCAAGAGGGCTATCTTCCTTACCGAGAAGACTGCTAGCAATATAATAGTCATTTCGGACTGAATACCGCCCATTAGGCACAATGTTCCAACTCAATGTGTTTTTTAAAGGCAAATGATATAAAGGAATACACAATATACGATCTACATCCTCATGTTCAAACAATTCTTCTAACAAACCAACATCCCACTGACCATCAAAAGTTCTTAACGCACTCACCGGGTTTGACACATAAACAGTTTCAGGCTTAGGATGAGGCTGGTTCAACGGAGGCTTATTCACCCACTTGTCAGTCCAAATATCAACGCTTCTCCCATCGCCAATTCGCCATCGACAACCCCTCTAAAGAACCTCCCGCCGTGCTAAAATGCTTCGCCACACAGGATGGGTTATGCCCCAAGGTTGCTCGCATAAATGACCTACCCCGGAAATACTTGGCTTGGAAAATTCTGAAATAGAAACAGTGCTCATTCTGAAGCAGTCGCCAACGCTGTTTAGCTAATAAGGCTAGATTAAAATCCTCAAAGTCGCGGAAGCCTAACCCACCATCCATCTTCGATATACACAACTCATCCCAAGACTTCCAAAGGATTTTCCGCTTCACCTCATTGCCACCCCACAAAAAACGAGCAATAACCATATTCAGTTCATGTAGAAAAGTCTTTGGGAACTTAAAGCGGCTCATTAAATAGGTGGGTATTGCCTGAGCTGCAACTTGAATTACCACCGCTTTGCCAGCTATCAATAAAATTTTACCCTGCCAGCCTTGTATACTTTTGCACAATCTGTCCTTGATAACTTCCAACTCAATCCTCTTCGATTTTCCAATCATAATAGGCATCCCTAAGTATTTATCCCGAGAAAGGATCTTATGGACACCCATATGAGTCATCATCATATTTCGAAGACTATATGGGGTGTTGTTACTAAACAAAATGGCAGATTTATCTATATTGATTTGCTGCCCTGAGAAGATTTAAAACAGCATCACACTCCGCTAGAGAAGCACGCAAAAACAACAAACTATCATCCGCAAAGAAAAGGTAGGATACACTTGGGGCAGATCGAGCAACTGCAATTCCCCTAATATGATCCATCCTTTCTGCATTTTGTAACAAGCAAGAGAACCCCTCCATGTATAACAAGAACAAATAGGGAGAAAGATGATCACTTTGTCGGATCCCTCTGGTAGGGACAATTATATTCGTTGCAACCCCATTAACTAGAACATAATAAGACATTATCCTAACACACTGCATGGCTAGTGAAATCCACCGCTCTGAAAATCCCAGCTGCCTTATTATTCCTTTTAAAAACTTCCATTCTACTTAATCATAAGCTTTGCTTAAATCGAGCTTCAAGGCCATGTGTTTATCAACATCCTTTCTCTTGTTCTTCATATATTGGACAGTCTCAAAGGCAATCATAGAGCTATCAAAAATCATTCTTCCCAGTACGAAAGCACTCTGATTAGCTCCTATAATCTGTTGTAAAATTTCTTTCAACCGATTTGTCAATGCCTTAGAAACAATTTTGAACACTATGTTACACAAGCTGATGGGCCTGTAATCCTTAACATGACAAGGATTATCAGTTTTTGGAATTAAAAATTTTGTGTGATTTACATCTGGTAAAGCACTGCCAAAATTAAGAAAAGAGAGAGCCAACTCACTTACTCCCTCACCAACTATATGCCAAAACCGTTGGAAAAACAAAGGAGACATCCCATCCAGACCAGAGGCTTTGTTCGACGCCATATCAAATGATGCAGCTCGAATATCTTCTGCAATAAACTCTCTGGTTAACAAATCATTCATCCCATCTGTAACACGCATATCCAACAAAGCAAGAACCTGATGGATATCAGCTGTACTTGGATTTTTCGAGGAAAATAAATCACTATAATACTCAAAAATCGTCTTCTCCACTGCTTGTCTATCATGTTGCAAAACTCCATTAGTATCCTGTAGAGACGTTATCAAATTTCGCTTACTACGGTGGGAAGCAACTGAATGAAAAAATCTTGAATTTCTATCCCCCTCTTTTAACCAGGACGCTTTCGATCTCTGTCTCCACATAGTTTCGTCATGATCGTACAACTCATTTAACTCATCCAACGCCTCATGATAGGGCCTTGAGTCTCCACCACTTTGAATCTCGGCATATAGGTCCTCAAGTTCTCTCTTCTTATGTCTAATGTTATTCTTCACACTCCCAAAGACCTCACGATCCCATTGCTGCAAAACTCCACCACAGCTCCTTATACGTTGCTTTACATCACCATTCCCAACTTTGTTCCAACCTTCCAGAATCACACTTTAAATGTCTTCATGCAAAACCCACATATTTTCGAAACGAAAATGTCTGCTGCTCCGCTTATTCCCAACAAGTTTATCTAGAATATGGACCAACATAGGAAGATTATCCGAGGCAGAATTGATTAAATTATGCACAAACGAAAGCTCAAATCGATCGAGCCAACTTCTCGTGGCAAAACACCTAAAAACACAAATACTTGCAAAATAGGGTTAAATACACAAAAAAGTACCAAAAAGCTTAAGAAAATTAACATAAAATAGGATCTATTTTGCCTCGATCAGCTTCTTGAGCCTTCTTTTTTGATGTTGTTAAAAATGTTTGGGATGCAAATCCCTTTTGTTTTGATGCTGCTGTCTAATTTTTTATTGTGCTTGTCAAGGATTGGAATAAAACCACTTTTGGCAATGTTTTTCACAATTTGAAATGCATTCAGGCTAGGTTTCTTGGTATTCAAAAGGAAATCTCTGATAAGCTTTCTCAATTCTTGTTGGATCTTGAACGTGAGCTTAAGAATGACTTTACTGATCTTCTTAGAAAGGAAGAGTCTATTTGGGCAATGAAATCTAGGATTGACTGGCTCTTAGAAAGGGACAATAATACAAATTTTTTTCATAAGACCACTATTGCTAGAAAAAGATTTAATAGGATCATTACTCTTAAAGATGATCAAGATGTTTGGTTAAGAGATGAGGACTGTATGAATCTCATTATTGAGTTCTTTAAAAATCTGTATGCTTCTAGTTTTGTTAGTTCTTGCCTTTACCCTAAGGACCCTCCCCCTGGTATTAGGAAAATTTCTCATGACAAATTTGAGTCTATTTGTGTTATTCCATCCATTGATGACATTACGGAAGCTTTGTGGGGACTAAAGCCTTTTAAGGCTCCTGGTCCTAATAGCCTGCATGCAGCATTTTTCCATAGTAGTTGGAATGAGGTCAGTAACAATTTGTGTGTTGCTATTATGAACATTTTTTGTTAGAAATAGGATGGTTGATAACTGGAAACAGTTTCTGATATGCTTGGTTCCAAAAACTCAGAACCCTGATTGTATCAGGCTTTTTAGGCCAATTAGCTTGGGTAACACTTGCTACAAAATTGTTACTGAAATTCTAGCTTCTAGGTTAAAGGAGAATTTGTCTAACCATATTAGTCATGTTCAAGCTGCTTTTTTACCTGGTAGGCGATCTGCTGATAACATTGTGATTGTTCTAGAAGCTTTGAACTCTGCTAGGAATAGTCAAGTCAAGGCTAGTTGGGTTGCTATTAAGATTGACCTTGAGAAAGCCTTTGATAGGCTTGAGTGGGGGTTTATTACAGAAATACTTGTTTATTTTGGGTTTTCTGATTCCTTCATTTCTATCAATATGTCGTGTATTTCCAATCTTGATTTGTATGTTCTTATTAATGGAACCAGTTCTGACTCTTTAACTGCTTCGAGGGGTATTAGGCAAGATGACCCCATTTTCCCTTACCTTTTTATTTTGTGTATGGAGTACCTTTCTCTATTCATTGATAAAGAAGTTAGCCAAAGGAATTGGAATCCTATAATGTTTAGTAGAAATGGTCCTAAAATTTCCCAAAAGCGAATCCTCATAACTGTGAAACTATTCTTAGGTCCTTGGATTCTTTTTGTAATAGTTCTGGCCAAAGGATGAATGTCAGCAAAACCAAAATTTGGTTTTCCCCTAGAGTTTCTGATGCTACTATGACTAGGTTCACCTCTCGTCTTGGTTTTAGGAAGGTTAATAACCTTGGGGTCTATTTGTGTCACCCCACTCTCTTTGGTAAAGCTAAGAAGAATGATTCCATGCCTATTATTGATAAAATGAGGAAGAAACTGTCGGGTGTGAAAGCTCAAAATCTCTCCCTTGCGCGGAGATGTACTCTTATTCAATTTGTGTCCTCTGCAATAGTTGATTATGCGATGAACATTAGCCTTCTCCTTACTGCTATACACTCTGAGATGGATAAGATTCACATAAATTTTCTGTGGGGTGACTTTGAGGAGTCCAAAAAAAATCCACCAAGTTAGTTGGAATCAGGTCACTAAGAAAAAGCATAGAGGTAGTATTAATCTTAGAAAGGCTAAGTTTAGAAATCTTGCCTTGATGGCCACATTGCAATGGAGAGCTAAGATGTCCCCTGAGGATCTTTGGGTCAAAGCCCTGTGTAGTAAATATAAATTAGCTTTTGGGGTTTCTAATAGAACCAACTCTTCTGATGTTTGGTAAAGTATGTGTAAGGGGAACAAAAATTCTTGAAAAGGGAGATAAGAAAATTGTTAGATCAGGTGATACCACTTGTTTTTGGTCTGATATTTGGACTTCTAATTCTAATGTTACTCTTAGATCTTTGATTTTTGGACCCTTGAATAGAGATGAGGATTCGATTGGGTGGCTGATTGCATTGATGAGAATGGTTTATGGGATCTTAATGCTATTTCCTTTTCCTTGTCTGAATGCATTTTGAAATTTGTTTTGTCAACTGTTGTTTCTTTGGATCGAACTCAAGATGATTTGACTGTGTGGGCTCATTCCTCTGATGGGAATTTTAACCTGAATTTTGCCTATGAGATTGCTTTGAACATTTTAAATGATAAGGAGGATTCTGCTTTTTGGAAAATACTATGGAAAGCCCCTTGTCACTTTAGAATCAAACATTTTTTATGGACTGCAACTTTAGATAAGATTTGTACGAGATCCATGCTCTATCATAGGAAGATCTCTCACAATTTGTGTTATGATCTTTGTCTTGACACTGAGGAGTCTACTCTCCATGTTCTTTGAGATTGCACTTTTACTCATTCGGTATGGGACCTCTTTAATCCTTTACCAACTGCCTTTTTTATGTTGATTCCATTTTTGACTGGATTAGAATCAATCTTTCTGATTCTAGCACTGTGAATTGTTTACCTTGGGGCTGTCTTTTTGCCTACTGTTGCTGGAGCATTTGGTTTTCCAGAAACTCTAGAATTTTTTAAAGGAAAATTGTGGATATTTGTTCTGTTCATAAGACTACTCTCATTAAAGGTTCTGAATTCTTTCACATGGGCATGTCTGCTCCCAAATTTGTTCCTAAAATGACTGTGAATGTTCACTGGATCCCTCCGAGTCATGGCTGGTCGAAGTTAAATTCTGATGGATCTTATATAGATAATCCTGGTATATCTGGAGCTGGTGGGTGTATTAGAATTGAGTTTGGTGAATGGATCTTGGGATAAACAAGAGAGATTGATCATGCAACTAGTTTACAAGCGGAATTTTGGGGCCTAAGGGATGGTCTGAAGCTTGTCATTAAGAAGAATATTGACAAACTTGATATCTCTGTTGATGCGAAAGTTATGATAAGCCTTATTGAAAATGCTAACGCTGACTTGCATCCTTTGAGAATTCTGATTTATGATTGTAGGGACTTAATGAAGCAGATTCGTTGTTACAAGCTTTCTCATTGCTACCATAAGGCCAACAGATTAGCTGATACTTTAGCTAACTATGGAAGAACTATGGATGATAAATTCCTTGTTTTTGATTGTATCCCAAACATTACTTTTGATGTTTTTATGAATGATGTAATGGGGCTCTCTTTCCCCAGGTCTGTAAACACTTAATCATTTCTAATTCAAGTTCCAGTTTCAAAAAAAAAGAGTTAGGAAAGTAAAGTGGAAAAAAGAATATCAATGTCAAATTGAAAATAACAATTTAAACAAACAAATTAATATATTGATTACTATATATTTTTTTTCGAAAAGCAAATCGCTTTATTAATCTATATATATATATATATATATATATATGTATGTATGTATTTTTGACTCCCTTTGGGGAGTTAATGTGTCAAATAACAATTGGGTCTTTAAGATTATTGTTACAATATAAATTTTACTAATTGGATTAATTGTTTTGTAACATATTATTCTAAAATAAAGTAATAATAATACTATTATAACTATCATTAATACTATTTCAACGGTTTATTTCCAACTTCCCAATAATTTAATCACCTTTATTTTGTCTATTTAATTATTTTGGAAGTTATAACCTCAAAAAAATTATTTTGGAAGTTATGATTGCTCTAAATTCCTTTCAATTATGACTATGTATTAATTCATATTAAATCCCTTTTGTTGTTACAATTTTGTATTGTGTGTATAAATAATACTTCTTTTACAAGTTCTGTGGGAATGGAGAAATTAGATTAGTTCTAAGAGAATCACAATGTTATTTATGGGGTGTTCTTTTCAAATTTTGAGATACATGGGAATATTGAGATGGTGGAAGAAGAAGTTGCTACACTACAAGCCTTGAAATAGGTTTCCAAAGGCTCACAAAGTTTCACGTCAAGGGAGATGCACAATCCTATAACTAATGCTTTGGATTTTTCACCAATGACATTACATAGAGGCAACTAAGATGACTTTCCTCTCTTCTTTTTCTTTTTTCCTTCCTCATGTCAAGACAGATGGAATAGTGTCAGTGCATTGTTTAACTCAATATATAATTTAGAGTTAACATATGAATTATTGGTGTGGATAGCCGAACTCTTTAATGTTTTAATTATGGATTGTATTTCTTCTTTAATTTTATTTGTAAAAACTATTCATTTACCTAAAAATATAGTAGTACTTACTTTTTTTTTTCTAAGTTGTTGCTCCTATCAATATTTTTCCTTCAAGAGTCACAGTGCATCTATTAAGAAGATGAATAAGTTATTTTCTTAAAATCCTCTCCTTAGATTATTTAGATTTTTCTTTGATTTCCAATTGTTTTCATTTAATCAAATGAAAAACTTTCATTATTCACTAATTTTCAAGTTAATTTTCTTTTGTCTCCCACCCAGAATATATCCAGATTCCAGAGCAGACTAATCTGAATTTGACCCGCGTCGCACTTGGGTTTGGTGAGTGATTTTCATTACTTATTAATTTTCATGTTAACTTTAGGTGCAACATTGGAGAATTATTTGTATGAAAAGTTCATGTCTTACTCACCAAAGTATTCAATACATTATAATTTTGGTTGAAAGGCATCCGTGACCTTTTATATATATATATATTATTACAAGATGAGATAATATTTTTCTTACAATTAATCATTTCATAAATCAAATGGATACATACATATGGAATGTAACGTACATATTATGAGTCTAGCTAGGATTTTTTTTTTTCCGAAGAGTCACTCTTCCAAAAAAGAAACTATTTTTTCAGTATATAAAAAAAGTATTTAACATATCATACAGTTATAGCTTTATAGGTGGGTCATTATATATATTTTGCAACTATAGATGGCTGATCGGTCGTCAGCAAATCATAAAAATAAAAATCGAACAATTACTAACTAAAGATAGCTAGGGCAAGTAGGGGTCGATCCCACAGAGAGAAAGATTATTGTTCTTTTTGTTAAAATAAAAAAAATAAAATAAAGAAGATTTTGAGAGTAAAATTAAGTCAAATCAAACTAATAATCAAAATTATCTAGAAAGCAATCGAGCAAATTAAAGATAACAATTAATCAGAAAGCAGAAGATAAATTGAGAAAATAATTAAGAAAACCCTCCAACATAGAATTAATATCCCTCTTGACAACAATAACATGGATCATTGATATCTAAAGATTATGAAAACAATGGATAGCTTGCTTGTTTGCTTGCTCCATCCTGAAGGTGAATTTTTCAATGAAGAAAAATTCAAAATAAAATTCCTATCAAGAAAAATTAGTGTAAGAATTAAAATTAAAATTAAATATGCAAAGAAATAAAATTAGGTTGCCTCCCAACAAGCGCTTGTTTAAAGTCATTAGCTCGACTTCCCCTTCTTTTTTTTTCTTTATAGCTCAAATTGGAAGATAAAAGGGATCTTCCAATTTAATTTCTTCAATCATCATTGTTGGCAATGCTTCAAAATAAGGTTTGAGCCTTTGTCCATTGACCTTGTGCTGCTTCTGGTTACCTGGATCCTCGATGATCACGGATCCATTAGGAAACACTTGAATTACTTCAAATGGTTCATACCATCTTGATCGGAGCTTTCCAGGATTTTCCTTCAATCGATTATTAAGGACTAAGACCTTTTGTCCTTCATAAAACGATCTTCACAAAATTCCTTTGTCATGGATGGCTTTGGTCTTCTCCTTGTAGATCCCTGAATTCTCGTATGCTTCATTCCTTATTTCTTCAAGCTTTTGTAATTGTAGCATTCTTCGAATTCCAGCTTTGTCAAAGTTGAGATTGCATTGCTTTATTGCCCACCATGCTTTATGCTCTAATTCTACATGTAGATGGCATGGCTTACCAAACACAACTCGGTATGGGGACATACCAAGAGGTGTCTTATAAGCTGTACGATAGGCCCATAAAGCATCTCCTAATCTCATGTTCCAATCTCTTCTTTGAACATTGACTGTCTTCTCCAAAATCAACTTCACTTGGCGATTTGATACTTCAGCTTGACCACTGGTTTGAGGATGATATGAAATAGATACTCTATGTCGAACTCCATATTTTACAACTAGCGCTTGGACAATCTTGTTGCAGAAGTGAGTACCTCGATCACTGATGAGAGCTCTTGGAATGCCAAATCTATGAAGAATATTATTCTTCATAAATTTGACTACTGTCTTCGCATCATTCTTCTCGGTAGCTATGGCTTCAACCCATTTAGAAACATAATCTATAGCTAAGAGTATATAATACTTCTTATCTGATGGAGGAAAAGGTCCCATGAAATCAATACCCCATACATCGAAGACTTCAGCAACGAATATAGGATTTTGAGTCATTTGATTTTTTTTCGATATGCTTCCCGTTCTTTGACAGCGTGGACAGGTCTTGCAAAACTCATAAGAGTCTTTAAAGATTGAAGGCCAATAAAACCCGCAATCTAAGACCTTTCTTGCAGTCTTCTGGTGTCCAAAGTAACATCCACATTCATTGTTATGGCAGAACTTCAGAATTGATTGAATCTCGTTATCCGGAATGCATCTTCTCATGACTTGATCAGAACCGTGTCTCCATAAATACGGATCATCCCAAAGATAATACTTGGCATCACTGATGAGCATCAATTTCTTTCTTTTGCTAAGATCAGAAGGTAAACAACGAGCAGCTAAGAAATTGACTATATCAGCATACCAGGGTGGATGAGAAACGGCAAAAATTTCTTCAAAGGGTAATGCTTCGTTGATTGCAGTTTCTTTCTCCTTGCTTTCAATTCTGCTTAGATGATCAGCTACGACGTCCTCTGCTCCCTTCTTATCCTTAATTTCGATATCAAATTCTTGAAATAACAAAAGCCATCGCATAAGCCTAGCTTTTGCTTCTTTCTTTGACATTAGATATCTCAATGCAGCATGGTCGGAGTAGATTATCACCTTGGATCCCAAAATATATGGTCGAAACTTCTCCAACGCAAAGACAACAGCTAGCATCTCTTTTTCGGTGGTGGTGTAGTTCTTCTAGGTAGCATCTAGACTTCTTGAAGCGTAGTAGATAACATGAGGCACTTTATCTACTCTTTGACCTAAAACAACTCCAATGGCGATGTCACTTGCATCACACATGAACTCGAACGGTAGTTTCCAATCCGGTGGCTTCACAATTGGAGTGGTGGTGAGGGCGATCTTCAATTTGTCAAAGGCTTCCTTGCAGTCGTCTCCGAACTTGAACTCTACATCCTTCTGAAGTAATCTACACATCGGTGCTGAAATCTTCGAGAAGTCCTTGATGAATCTTCGATAGAAACCGGCATGGTCCAAGAATGAACGAATGTCTTTGACACATGTTAGATATGGCAGGTTCTGAACAACGTCAATCTTGGCTTTGTTGACTTGCATCCCTTGTTTAGATACCACATGGCCTAGAACAATGCCTTGTTCTGCCATGAAGTGGCATTTTTCAGCATTTAATACCAATTTGGTTTCAACACATCTTTTCAAGATTAATTCCAAGTTATGTAGGCATTGATTGAAGTTATCTCCATAGACTGTGAAATCGTCCATAAAGACTTCCATCTTATCTCCCACATAATCTTGAAAGATGTTCATCATACGCCTTTGAAAATTCGCAGGTGCATTGCATAAACCAAAAGGCATTCTTGTATAGGCATACGTACTAAAGGGGCAAGTAAAGGTGGTCTTCTCTTGGTCTTCAGGTGCTATCGGAATCTGGAAGTATCCTGAGTACCCATCCAGAAAACAATAGTAGGCCTTGCATGCTAATCTCTCTAACATCTGATCGATGAATGGTAGTAGAAAGTGGTCCTTTCTTGTTGCAGAGCTTAATTTTCTGTAGTCGATGCATACTCTCCATCCATTCTGCAGTCTTTGAGGAACTAGCTCTCCTTCCTTGTTTTCTACGACGGTGAATCCGGACTTCTTTGGAACTACTTGGACAGGGCTGACCCATTTACTGTCCGATATAGCATAAATGAGATCAGCTCCAAGTAATTTGAGAACTTCTTCCTTGACAACTTCAGCAAGATTCGGGTTCAGTCTTCTTTGTGGCTGTCGAACAGGTACTGCATCATCTTCAAGTAGTATTGGTGCATGCACACAGTGGGACTTATCCCTTTGATGTCGGCTACAGTCCATCCAATGGCTTCCTTGTATTCCTTCAAGACTCTGATTAGTTGTTCTTCTTGTAAATTATTTAATTTACTTGAAATAACAACAGGCAGAGTTTCGCTTTCTCCAAGGAAGACATGCTTTAGTCCTTCAGGGAGTGGCTTCAGCTTGACTTCAGGCGGCTGGATGATGGACGGTAAAGGCGTCGGTGTTGGCTCCAGGTTGATATAGGACACTGACTCTTTTTCTCTAAGAGGGCGTAGTGACTTCAGATCCTTGATGGTTTTTGCTACCTCTTCTGACGTCTGGACTTCTGCTTCCTTGCTTTCTTCGTCATCTAGGCTCCTTGTAAGTACCAATTCAAGTTCATCTTCATGGTGGAGTGATTGAACTTGTTCGGAACAAACTTCAATGGCATCGATGGCACAGATAGAATGAATCTCAGCAGGAAATTTCATGGCTTCATAAATATCGAATTCAATGAGTTTCCCATCAAATTCCATGCTGAGTTTTCCATCGTGGACTTCATATTTTGTTCTGGCTGTGGCAAGAAAAGGTCTTCCTAGTAGCAACGGCAAATGAGGTAGATGAAGGTCATCTTCACTCATCTTCAGGACATAAAAATCGGCAGGAAAAACAAAATCCCCAATCTGCACTAAAACATTTTCAACTAAACCCTCAGGTTTAATGTTAGTTCTATCAACAAATTGTATAGTCAGATCAGTTTTGGTCACAGGTTCAATTTTCAATTGTGAATAGACAGAATAAGGCATGATATTAATTGGAGATCCAAATTCACACATGGCCTTTTCTATCTGATTCTTTCCTATTTTACAAGGAAAAGAAAAGATCTTATATCATGACATTTATGATGCAATTTTCTCTGGTATGCAGCAGATACATTCTCATTCATGCAAGCATATTTTTCAGAGAACTTACTCTTAGTCATGCATAATTCTTTGAGAAATTTGCGTACCTGGGTTTTCTGACAACTTTATCAAGCAATGGAATATTTACCTCTATATTCCGTAGTGAATTGAATTGCATTGCAAACCTTTGAGGGAATGGTATTGGATCATACTTGTCTCGCATCTCTTCCATCCATTCTTTTTCGGCTTGAATTTGAGCAGCGGTTGCTGGTTAAGTACGCTTACCCTTCTTGTTTTTGGTCGAAAACTCCTCTCTTCTTGACAATTGAATGTTGGGCACAGCCTCTGGTGGTGGTGCAGCAGAGAAAGCAGGTGCTATCGGAGGTGGAAGTGGAACATCAGGTGACTCCGTATTTATCGCATTCCACTGTTGAGCTCCTTCGATTGAATTGATTGCATAACCTTGCTGGGTCGAATTCAAGGGTGATTGGACAGATTTAGGTATGCATTGAGGTTCTCTTTGCATATTCAAAAACTGTGTGAACATCTTGGTCATTGTCTCTTGTTGATTTACCAAAGAAGCAATGGCCAAATTGACTTGGTCAATACGATCATTGATCCCTTGGAGAGATTATGGTTCATGCTCGCTTGTTGAACTCCTTGGTGTGCTGAATTGATAGATATTGTCCGCCATTTTGTTTAATAGCTTCCTCGCCTCTTCAGGAGTTTTGAATCTCAAACCGCTTCCACTGGTGGCATCAATATTGGTTTTATCTTATTAAGATAACCCATCATAGAAGTTTTGGATTAAAAATCCTTCACTTAAGCCATGATATGGGCAACTCTCACATAGTTTGTTGTACCTTTCCCAATATTGGTACCACTTTTCGTCTTGTGATTGGCAGCTAGCAGAGATCTTCTTTCTGACTTCAGAAATTCTTGAGTTTGGAAAATATCTTTCCAAGAATGCTTCTTGTAGTCCATTCCATGAGGTGATAGATTTCGGTGGTAGACCCCAGAACCATTCTCTTGCTTTTCCTTCCAAAGTGGATGGAAAATTTCGCAGGTTCACTTGTTCTTCAGGCATCCCAGTGATCAAGGCACACTTGGTGTAGAAGGCTCGCAAATGCTCATGTGGATTTTCATACTCTTCTCCATGGAAAACTGATAGCAAACGGATAACTTCTGGCTTCAATTGGTAGGACATATCCATGCCAGGATAATCAATGCAGAGGGGTTTTATCTCGCGTGCGAAATTCAACTCCCCTAGGGAACGTGTTTGCTTCATCGGATTTCCTACAAAACAAATATGATCAAGTGCAAATCAAATAGAAAAAGAAAAGAAAACGAAAATAATAAACAATTTCCCCGGCAACGGCGCCAAAATTTATGATCGGTCGTCAGCAAATCATAAAAATAAAAATCCCAATAATTACTAACTAAAGATAGCTAGGGCAAGTAGGGGTCGATCCCACAGAGAGAAAGCTTATTGTTCTTTTTCTTAAAACAAAACAAATAAAATAAAGAAAATTTTGAGAGTAAAATTAAGTCAAATCAAACTAATAATCAAAATTATCTAGAAAGCAATCGAGCAAATTAAAGATAACAATTAATCAGAAAGCAGAAGATAAATTGAGAAAATAATTAAGAAAACCCTCCAACATAGAATTAATATCCCTCTTGACAACAATAACATGGATCATTGATATCTAAAGATTATGAAAACAATGGATAGCTTGCTTGGAATTTAATCCTAAATTACCTTAATTAGATAAAACTCTTGATCCAGTGTGAATTATCCCTTTTATTCTTTAAATAATTACCTCTTGATCCAGTGTGATAATTACTCAAGAATAAAGCATTAAGATCTAGTAATTTACAAGCACAATGGGCAATTAAAAATTGGTCAAAGATTCTTAAATCCCTTGGAAGGAAGATCCTTCGCTTCCAATTGCTACCAAACAATTAAATCTGAAGATCCTTCAAGATTTAATTTAGCTAATGCTGCTTAATTTATCAAGAAAGTGCTAGCTTCAATCTATCAAAACAAGCAACATAGAATTCATGCAGAGATATTAAGAAATACCCTATTGATTTTCATATAAAAGCACAAAATCTCACCATGATATAAGTCAAAAGATCAATTAAATTCTACATTGGAGAAAAGAAAAGGATTACTCACTCATGAATTGAGTGAGTATCCAAAGAAAAGAAGAAAAACTTATCTAAGGATGGGAAGAAGAGGGGGGCGGCGGCTCCTTGGCTTTTCTCCTCCAATTCTTCAACAATTCTTCAAAATAAAATCTCTAAATCTACATACATCAAAAACCTAGACCTAAGGTGGCTATTTATAGTGGAAATAATCCTAAAAAATCCAATCCTAACTTGGAAAGAGGTCTAAGTCGGTTTTGGGTCTAACTTAGACTCCAAGTTAAATTAAAAGTCATCCTAGAGTAGAATCCAAGTTAAAATAGGATCCTGAAAAAAATCCTGATTTCGTGCAGGG
This sequence comes from Corchorus olitorius, assembly GCA_001974825.2. Lineage (NCBI taxonomy): Eukaryota > Viridiplantae > Streptophyta > Magnoliopsida > Malvales > Malvaceae > Corchorus > Corchorus olitorius. Next base: position 20,431 of record AWUE01017612.1, on the reverse strand, counting down.
ACTTCGACGGTATTTTTGGACTTGAAAACGGCAGAAATGGGTCTTGGACTTCAAAGGAAAGTTGTAGATCTCGGAGTTAGCTTTCCAACGAGTACTCATGGCCTTCGAACGGAGGTCTGAGCAGAAAGTTATGATTTTTCTACCAAAACTGCGTCTGAATCCTAATCCTGTTAGAACTAGAATCGGGAATCTACGAGATTTTGGATATTTCCTTGAATATAGGAATCATTAATTGGGATTTTAATTCCAATTAATAATTTATATGGGCTGAGTATTTTCTCATATTAAATATCCAAAATCCCTTAGCTTCCAGGCTTCTTCATGGCTTGTCTTCAATCCTTCGCAATTAAAGCTCCATTCTTCAATTCTTGTTTCTTGGAAATAATTCTTCAATTCTTGTTTCTTGGAAATAATTCTTCAATGGTCTTCAAATCTTCAAATTGTCTTCAATAAATCTTCAAACACGAACTTCGAATCTCCAAATCTATACTCAAAATTATTTTACTCATATCTGTGTAAAAAGTCATCAAAATAGCTCCAAAAGTAGTGAAAATTATCAAATTATCAATTTCACATCTTATAAAGATTCAAATCACAAATATTAACAAAATAACATATATTTAAGCATAAATAGATCCAAAAACATAATAAAATAGCCATAAAAATAGGGTTGTTTTTGTCTCGATCAATGGTCATTTTTATATTTTATGCATCTAAGTGTAATTTCATTTGTCTTGCCATTTTCTTAAGTAAAATACTTCTCCACATTATTTTTAAAATATAATACATATAATTTTTAAGAAATCATAACTATATATAAAAATTTATCATTTTTAAATAATTAAATGATTAAAAAAAATTCTAAGTACGACCGGCGCACTGCGAGGGCATATGATAAGAAAAAAATCCAGAATAGACAAGTTAATCGAGTGAATTATGTATAGTAAAAATAGAGAAGTTACATTACATCAATATCAATTCAGATTTTCGAATTAATTATATAAAAAGATTAAAATTACTTTTTGGAGTTAATAGGAGTAGTTTAAGGAGAAATTAATTTTAATGTTATTTAACAATCATATTCTAGACTTTATAAAGAATTATGCTTTAAATTACTTCTTTCTTTAGTAGAAGTTTTTTCTTTTCTTTTTTTTTAAAAAAAAATCATTAAGAAAAATTATAAGCTAATAATAATTGTTTGTGCCAAATTAATGATCATAATTTCGTTCATATTTCAGCAAAAAAAATATGCAAATACTCTTTGTTTAGACATGTAAATAATCAAAAAATGAAAACCCGCAGCGAAGCGCGGACCTTTTGCTAGTAAGATACTATTGTTAAGTATTACTCCTAATAATTTGTATAATTTTAGGAACATCAGTTACATTTTATAATAACTGTTAATGTTTAGAATTCATTGATTACTATTAATAATTTGTATTATTCTAGGAACATCAGTTACATTTTATAATAACTGTTAATGTTTTGAATTCCTTTTAAAGAAAAAAAAAAGCATCAATTTTTTTAAAGCTTCAAACAGAGTTTGAATGCAACACATTTTCATATTCATCAACTCTTATTTTTTACAGAATCAACCCTTATAATTAGTAGTTGTAACTTGCTTCTCTATTCATCTTGTGTTTCAAATCACATTAACTCCTAAATCCTATAATATATATATATATATATATCCCTTGATTTTCATCATGATAATTATAAATTTTGTTAAGAGAATATAATATTTGGAAATTTTATTACAATCAAATACATTTCTTTATATGTTCAAACTTTTAATGAGAATTCACAAAGACAAATCATAATCTTATAGAAGCTGGTATGAAATCCACGTACAATTTATACGTAATGGGACTTGCAATCTGAAATCTAATAGTAATTTTTTGAAGCATGTAATTACCATTGAGTCAAAAGCTCAAATCCAACGTAAAATTATAATTGCCTCCCGAAAAGAATGTTGAATTTAATTAAATGATATACATATCTATCAATATATGTCCATGACTCCATGCTTTAGTTCCATCTTTTATTATCACTTTTATTCATTATTTTGCTTATCTTACATACACAAAACAAAACTAATTAATAAAAAAGATTAAGAAAAGGTGACATTGGAATGGTCAAATGCATCTTTAGTTGAACAAAAAAAAATGCATCTTTAGAGGGGAAAAGTTCTTAAAAACTAATAAAATGATTAAATATAAGTCTCAAGCTAAAAATGAATGAATTAACTTTGAATATAGTTTCTAACTCGAGTACTTATTTATAAGTTTTCAGAATATATTAAACTGAATAGTTATACTACTCAAAAATCTACCACTAAAGTTAAAACTAAGTAGGCTTTTGATTCCCTCAAAATAAAAGTAGGCTTTTGATTAATCAAATCTACGACTACTGGTATTAATTTACCTGATTTTCTTTTATTTTTTATAATAAGCAAGTGGCATAGCCGCATTGGTTATGGTGATCATTTAAGCCCTTAACGAATCGTACGGGTGCTGTCTCGTGAATCGAAGACAGTAAATGACCGGCTAGAACCGGATGGGCCCCGCTAAGCCCATGAAGTTTTCCACGGCCCTTAACCGTAACCGGCGCCGCTCACTATTTTCGAGTCTGACGACCGACACGTGTACGTGTCACACTCCCAGCTTACGTGGATTCCGTACACCGAGCAAATAAATGTTTTAATTGATTCTCACCAAAACGCAAAACCAAATGCCTTTTCTTTTGCTATTTCCACACCATATATCGCTTACATAACGGTCTACTATTGTCTATTGCTGCTGAAAATAGCAAAAAGAGGAAGCCTCAGCTTCTGAGGTGGACTTTGTGTACTTGGAAAGTGAGGTCCAATTGCCTCAAATTCAGGGTCTAGGTAAGTATGTGAAGCAAACATTAAGAATTTATGTTGAAACTCTTTAAGTGGGTTAGGTTCAAATGTTCAATATAATTCTCACTCTACAATTAATACTCATTTCTTTTGTATAAGTAGCACAAACAACAATTAATGCAACTCTTTTGAAGAAAGAAAAAAAAAAAAACTTCCCCACTTTTATTTTCCATTTTTTTGTACAACTGCATGAAATTGAAAACTTGTTCTTGCATATTCATATATTTTTAGACATTACTTTGAAGCATAAGAATTATGATTATTATGGAAGAGTGAAAGTCTTCTAAAAGGACTTTGTAGATTTCGAAGCTACTAATTTTGATGTTTATTCTTTTCATTACATTTAGGAGTAAGATAAGTGGTTTTTTAATTTATCAATTAGCAAATATTGAAGGTATAAATTTTGGGTGACAGGGAAGATTTGGTTAGGGTGTCATGTGGTATTTGTAATTCAGATATTATTCGGTCAAAATAGTCTCTTCACTAAAAAAATGAATATAAATAAAAAAGTACTATGTATATAGTTTAGGCGGAAAAGTAAGTGAAAAGCTAGGGATATACTAATAAAATTATGAAATGGCTTAATGAGCAAAAAGGCCCCTGAACTTATACCGAATCGTCAAATAAGCCCCTGAACTTTTATCTCGGCCAAATAAACCCCTGAACTCTTAAAAAAAGCCAAATAAGCCCTGTTCCCAAGGCTGAATGCTCAAATAAGGACTAAATATTTTAAGATTTTCTCAATCAAGGATAAAAATACACAATTCCAACAAATTAGAACACATACTTAGCAAATTTTTACAAAGTAGGGAATCTTTTTAAATGAAAACCAATTCTTCCCATGCATAAATGTTAAATTTGATAAAAAATGATATTATCATACTAGTTAAAAATCAAACCCTATTAATCAAAATAAATTCATTAAATGTAATATGATATAAAATTATCGTATGCTTTTCAATTTATATATATCTCACCCACTAGTATTAATTTATGTTGTATCCAATTTGTAAAAAATATTAAGTATGTTTTCTAATTTGTTGAAATTGTGTATTTCGATCCTTATTTGAGAAAATCTTAAAAACGTTTAGTCCTTGTTTGAGCATTTAGCCTTGGCAACAGGGCTTATTTGGCCGAAATAAAACTTCAGGGGCTAATTTGACGGTTCGGTGTAAGTTCATGGGCGTTTTTGCTCATTAAGCCATTATGAAATGCATATATATGTTAAAGCATCAAAAAAGGATTCTCATGAAATTTTGATTAGTTGGATGAGTATTTAACACATTACATTTACGTATTAAAAAAAAATTAATAATAGAAGTCAAGATTTTAAAATTGAGGTATTGAAAGAGATTTCACTTTAGCTTTCAATGCAAGTGAAAATTCTTGAGGAATGTTTGGCTTTGGGGTAATCTCATAATTCCCACAACATGTTTTTTATAAAAAAGAAAACTTTAGCATCAATCAACATCGTATATATCCTCTTATTGAACAAAATATCCATAGCAACAATCATGATTCATAACACTCCCTATCTTCAACTAAAACCGAAAACATGTTTTTGGTTACTTGAAAAAGATAGCTTCAACATGCCATCTAATTCCCAATCTTATGGTCCACCAAACACAAAAATGCTTCTTTTTTTTTAATTAGATTAGAGAGTAGGGTAAATAATGAAAGTGAAAAGACAAAAAGATTCAATTATTGAATGATTAGAATGTACTCAAAAGGGATGATTAGGGAATCATTCAAGAACCCAATTGTTAGTAATTTTTTATGTACATTCAAACCAATGATATAAGAGCAATCAAAACACCCTTTAGACACTTCTACCTCAGCAAGCTGACCGGGGTCCATGTGGCGACTTGTCTCGACAATGCCATGTCAACCACAAACTGAGATATAGTATTGATTAAGTGGGGATCAGCTTGTAATTGTCATTCCCTGTCTTCATTAGAGACAAGGTCTTTAATTATGGACAATTAATAATGGGTTTAGGAGACCTGATTATCAGGGTCATATAGCCCTTTCCAACTCGTGTGCACGACTCCTTTGCCGGGAGGGCTACACATTTTGAACAAAAAAGAAGAAGAAAATTAAAAAGGGGAGAGTTAAGGTTTACACGTGCAATTTTATATGCAAAAAGGAGGAGAAAAATGAGTATGAAAATGAAAGATGCATTGCATGGATTTGTTTAAGTTAATACTATAAGTAATGGGGGGTTTGATTAAATAATCCAAATGCAACCTTGTTAAACATAAAAAGACATGGGTCACGGCATTCCATATTCCATATATAAAGAAGATAAATTTTATAATAATTGAACTGAGATAACAACTAAGCTTTCTCTTTTTTGTTCATAGGGAACAAAAATTTTTATTAAAAAGTTCAGTGTTGATACAGAGCATGCATGGTTTGACCCCTTACTTTCCGGGTTACCAATGTCTCTAGCTACTTGGCTGCCTAGCCTTTATATTTTTTTCTTTCTTTCTAATTTTATAGAACAAACCCTTTAAAATCTTCTAAATTGATAGTAGATGTTTTAATTTATTTTTAAGTAATATAATAATTGGAAGTCTCATTATAATAAGATACATTTTATATACTCAATCAATCCAATGAGAAATCGTGAGTATAAATTACGTTTGCTACCTTATTAAAGGTAACATGTATATGTTTTAATCTTAAATGAATGGTATTGATCTCATTAGTTGTTTAGTTCATCTTGAGTGAGTGCTAAGTCATAGACCTTGTAAGTTAAGATATGCATGGTTAATATTTGTTGGAATTAAAGTGTCTAAAATTTCCCACATTTCTTGTTGATAATACTCATTTATTCTTATGTTTTCATGGGGTTGGGAGAAAAATCACAATCAAGACAAAGCAAGAAAAAGGAAAATTGAAGAGCAAATTAAGATGAACACGTTTTGGTGAAAATAGGTCACGTGGAGGTGAGGACATTAACTAGCAAATATGTTGGATGTAACTTGTAAGATTTAGATCATTAATTACTCCCTCCGTCCCATATTATCTGTCCCTTTTGGGTCAAACTAATCATACTTTTGACCTTTAATTACAAAAAAATATATATACAATCAAATTTTCAAATATAATTTTTTATGAAGATTTGGATTGGTAAGGTAGGATAGTACTAGTACTAGTAAATAAAACAAAGCTAAAATGTTGGCTACTGGCTAGGAATTAGGGAACCCTTTGATTCAGTCCAATGGCCACTATCCAGCCTCATGTTTTGAACCATTGTATTTGGCCAATCAGTTTTCACGTTCAATATTGTTAAAACTTAATTTGTGAGTAAAAACCTTTATTTAAAGGCCTTGGAATGAATTCTGGAATGCCTAAAACTAAAAGAGGAATTGCCCAGAAGAAAAGGAAAATGAACTTAAGTCAAGTGGGATTTTGTGGGCACGGGTTTTCAGGGTAAGAGATAACCTTGTAATCTTAGGATTATGGCTCTACCCATGATTTCATGGGGAAACTTTTTGTCATGTTGTGCAGGGAAAAATATGAAATTTTATGATGAGAAAAACAGTAAAATTTGAACCATGTTTGTTCATCCACTTGCCAATACCATCTACACAAAAACATTGAATTTGTTTCGAGGTGCTTTCCTTTTTAAATCAGATTAGTGTCGGTAGTTAGCCGCATTTTAGGGTAGATACTAGATAGTATTTGTATTTCGTAATAATAATAATATAATAATATAACAATAATAAATTAAAATAACCATATAGAAATATGCATAGTAAATTTGTTACTTTTCCCAGTGCCTATTAACAACAACTAAATTTTCGCAAATGGAAATAAATAATAAAAAACAAAGCAGGAACACTTTGACAAAAATTGAATCCAAACATTGTATAAGATTATCAGAATCATTATAAAGTTCCAAAATAAATAAAGAACACAAACAAATGTACAATTGAAGAGCATCCCTCAATTTGATCGAACACGGTTATATTCCAGATTAGTCGAGTTTTGATATGACTACCAGATGTGGGGAGGGTGTACCAAAATTCTTTCAAGAGCTTTTTCCAAGTAAAATGTTTTGAGAATGATGATTAAGATGATAATATATATAAGCATTCATATGGATGATATATATAGACAAGAAAAATTGATCATAGTTAATCTAAAGTAGTACTGTGAGTCTGTAACTAGCACCCGAGTTATTAGTTGAACTAGTGAGTGTATCGTACTTGGAGTATGACGTATTGGGTTCAAGTTTCCCGAAAATGTAAGTTTAGTTTAGTTTATTTGTTTGTTTGTTTGTTTGGTAATTTGATATGTCTGTTATTTAAGGTAATTTGACATATAAAGACTTATTCTGATTTTAATGAGATTTCAAATTTTAAAAAAGAATGTACTCCAACTAGAAAGTTGAATAATTTGGTGAAGTAATGAAAGCTAATTAAAGCAAGGTCTCAATCAATGATTTAATAAGTAGTATGGAGTAATAAAACGTGGAAACTTTGAAATCAAAATTTAGACTTATACAAATACTAGCTAATTTTAGGCAAACGATTATATCCTGAATTGATTATTTAGCCATTTTCATGTCTATTTGGATAATTTTAAAATGTAAAATTTCAAAAATACCCACTTGAATAGTGTCAAAATTACTCCAAATCAATGAAGTTGCTAGGGGTGTAATCGAGTCGAGCCGGATCGAATAATGAGATACCCGAGCTCGAGCTCGACACTATTTCCCGAGCTCGACCGAGCTCTGAATATAAAGCTCGAGCTCGGCTCGAGATGGGTATCGAGCTACCCGAGCTCGACCCGATAAGCTCGATAATGACAAAAAATTCAATTTTCAACATTTTTAAGCTCGGACTCGTTCAAGCTCGAGCTCGAGCTCAAGCTCGAAATTTTTTTGCTCCATTTTTTGAAATTAAATCTGAAAATTCATAATAATAAAATCTACCACATCCACATACAACTACACCAAATGATAATCAAGTCCAAACCAATTACAAATGATAATCAATTCCATACCAATTATACCACAACACTAAATCAAATGACACCAACATAACATTGTTAAGAATAAATGTCTTTAGGGAATAAAAGAAAATTTCCTAGCCTCCTCATTTAAGTTCACTTCAATTGATTTCTTCTCATTCTACAATGTACAAAGCAAGAAAAAAAAACAGTTAAAACTTTCACTAAAGAGTCTCACCATAGTTACATAGTTATATAGTGCGGTACCATTTCCAAGACAGACCCTTCACTAGAAACCAGAGGATCAACCCAACCAAACTTATGTTTTTAGCCAACATATGTACAGCAATCATATATAAGTTCTTGTTCATGTAGGGGAACTAGACAAGATATTATGCAGCAAATTAGTAATTCATGACAAGGTTTGAACAACATGATGATTCAGCTTTTTTCTGTCAACTTTTCATTTGCTCCACACAAAGGAAAAGCTTCTGATCTTTTTCTTGCATTGTTTTAGCATTTTCTTCTTAAATATCTTCTCTGGAACTTACAGGTTTTGTAGGTCTAAGATTAAGAAGTTCAATCAAGCAGCAATGGCTAACTTAACCATTAACAAAGCATATATATTAAAATTAAAAACAAAAACAATAATGTTATATTTGTGTCAGCAATATATGTTATCTTTGAACCTCTCTGAATTTTTTTTCCTCTCTCAATTGGGTACAAAGAAATGACATCACCTCTTGTTGTCCTCCACTGCGAACAAAATGCATAGGTGGCCATGCAAAACACCACAACAACAGAAAGTACTATTACAATTGCCACCATAAGCTTCTTGTTAAGTCTACCATTATTCTACCTGTAACGAGCTAAAAGAAGGAAAACACACAAAATCATATTCCAAATATATTCAAATTCTGTACGTAGTCTCAGACAACATCAAGATCGGAATTATTCTGATTAGAATATTATTCTAATTTGCCTTTATCAAGAAAGCAAATGATATTTGCATACTTCATTACCTATTTTGACCCTTTAAATACCCCCTAAAAAAAGAAGAAGAAAAATCACATGCATATTGCATAATTACGTCTCATATGGATATTATTAAGGGCCTATAATGAAGAAGTTGTTGCAACTAGAATCAAGGGAACAACGTCCAAAACAAGGTAATTTTTGTTTTGAGATAAAAACAGGGCAATTAATTAAGACTATGATTGGACAGATAATAAATATGTATACATTCCTAAGTCAGCAGCATCAACTCTTAGGAAGAAGTCTTGTCCTGCATCTGTAAAGATCCGCATATCCACCAAATCTCCATGCCAAGTCAAGCATCCAGTCCCTCCATTACTCTCATAATATGCACTTACATAACCTCTGCAAGAGCAATTCCTCAGGCACTTTTCTTCAACAATATATGTTAGCAATTCAACAGAACAACAGGAAATGCCTAAAGCTACCACGTTTAAGCAAAGAAACTGGAAAAAATCCTTGTGTTCATGCATGTGGATAATTACTGATGAGAGTAAAATTCAAAGACCTAAAATAAAAGACTATATTCAAGAATTTCTATAAGCAAGAACCAGATTCAGATAATTAACTTACTGTGTTTGAACCAACAAATGATATAGCTTTTATATCCTCATCATCACAAATATAATTGACAACATCCTCCTGTCCATCGATGAAAATCCAAATAGATAAGTTAACGACATTGAGAGGTGAGAGTGTTAAGCCGTGAGCAGTAAAGCAAAGAGAAAAATAGAGAGGTAGAGAGGAAAGCAGAAGAGAAAGGGAATTAGCAGTGACCAGAGAGACCTTGAGAGTTGAGAGTGTTAAGCCGTGAGACCTTGAGACCAGCGGGAGCTTCCTCGTCGAGAGCTGCAACCCTAAAACAAACTAAGATATTGAGAAAGTGAAAAAAGGAGTGAAGCGAAACAGACCAGCGCGAGCTTCGTTGTTGCTCATTGAGGAGTTTGAGGAGAAGAAAATGAAGAATAAAAGAAAGGAAGAAGAAAGGGCGAAGAAGAATACCTCAGAATCGAAGGTGGGCGAAGGATCTGGAAATGGAGGAGGTGGAGCGCGGAGGGGAGGAAGATCTGGAAATGGAGGAGGCGGAGTGCAGAGTCGAGAGTGAGAGTTTGGCTGTCGAGAGACAAAGAGGGAAATGGGAGATTAGGGATTTGGTATTGAACAAATTAGGGATTTTTTACTTAGGGATATAAAGGTAATTTACAATTAAAATATAAAAATATTATATATATATATGAGCCGAGCTACCCGACGAGCTTCGGGTCAAGTAATGGAAAGCTCGAGCTCGGCTCGATAAACTACTCGAGCTACCCGAGCTCGAGCTCGACCCGACAGTACCCGAGCCGAATTCGAATTTTCTTCGAATCGAGCCCGAATAGCTTGCGAATGGTCCTGTATCGCTTACACCCCTAGAAGTTGCCCCTCTTGGTGGACAAAAACGTATTTGCACTTACAAATAAGTGCTTGCTCTTGTATCTTTTTATTTTTTTTTTTGGCATATGCTCGCTCTTATTTACTAGCAAGTTGCCCGCGCTTTACTGCAAAGAGGGAGGATTTAATTTTTATTGTGAAATTGAGTTATAATTTGATAGCATATGCACTAATTCCTTAAAAAGAGAAATTCTCCATATCAAAGAAATGTTACTTGCTAAAAGAGGGAGACATGATGAAGAACATATATAGAATAGATAAATTCTCCCTTGACCTCTCGACCAGAGTAATAAGTCCATAAAAGAGCACAATAAGACTAAAATAGAAGTCGAGAAGGCTTTACACTTGAAAACTATTATAGAAAATAAACTAATTAAGCTCGTCAAGATGAACTGGCAATGATAATATTGCAATATTTATCTTTTTGAACTGAATGAAATTAAGTCGAACTTTGCAATTCTCACAAAGTTATAAAACACTTAAAAACATATCTCTTCATTCTACCTTTGTGGCTGTCAAAAACATTTTGATAGGTAATTAAAGTTTCTCTTCCTCACAACTCTATTTTCTATTTCAATTAGTAAACACCATAAAAGCATGAATAAATTTAAAAAATAAGATAAAAAGAATCACTTTTCATACCTATTATTTCTTTGAATACCTAGTATGTTTTGAAAATGGTTGTTACCTACAAAATCAAAAGAAAAATATCACCTATCCAAAAAAGAAACAATAAAATAAAGGCAAATTATACAATACACCGGCGGTGGAGTTTAGCAGACTACACAAGCGGGTCTTGAAGGGTGACATGTGTCCTCTAGGGACTAGATTGAAATATTTAAAACTTAATTAATTAAAAAAATGGACATGTGTCAATTCCACAACCCGCTTGTGGAGTCCAAAATTTACATCGCCGGTGTATCAAATAATTACCCTAAAATAAAAAGCAAAGGGTTGAAGGAAAAAAGTACCTAAAAACTTAAAGGAACTAAAAACATAAAGACATAGCCGAATATAGTACAACTAAAAGAGATAAATATGGAAATGGAACAGCCAAAATCCTTTTAAAAAAAAAAGGAAAACAACTATAGGCCAGCCAATGAGGATACTCCAAATGTCAATCTAAAATGATGAATAGTAACAAAAATCATTATGAGAATTATTTTTAATATACTCCTTCAGTATCAAATTATTGACTCTTTTGGATAAAACTAATTTTACCTTTGACAATCTTTAATTGTAAAAGTAAAATATATATAATCAAATTTTCAAAAAATATGTTTTTAAAAACTTAAGACTTAATTTAATGAAAATGTAATTTTTTAAAATATAATTTTATATAATTTTTTTATAATTGAAGTTCAAATTTAGGAAATTCCAAAAGAATGAAATGATTTGAGACTAAGGGAGTACTAGATTTATAATAAACAATTTTACGTTTCTATATTATGTTTATAGATTATATAGAAATGCAACACCTGGGGCAATAAGCTGGGGGCTGGGGCCATGGGGACAAATATCCAAGTCTTTTATAAGAGGCCACTTGCCGCTCGCTCGCGCTCCACCTCCCCGTTTAATCAGATCTGTTATTCCTTGAAACGGCCCTATAACTGAATTTTCATGTGCCTCAGCCTTTCCCCCACCACGTGCCGTCCATTCTTTTTCATTCCCAGTAATTTTACCAATTTCAATTCTTCTTTCTATTCTATATTTCTATTCCATATATTTCCATAATTACTTGGATTTTTTTTGGCCAGAACATAATTACTTGGATGAGTGTGTAATTTTTTTTAATTTCCGGTAAAAGCTTAATAAAGAGGAAATAAAGCATAAGAAAAGGGCCCTTTTTTTTTTAAGAAATTATGGAATTTTCATTAAGATAAAGAAGAGTTACAATCAGATTCTAGAGGGTCAGCCAGCCATGAGGGCATATCCTCTATCCAAACTAGTTCTTCATCTAAAGACAAACCATAACGAGCTAATTCATGAGCAACTACATTGCCATGTCTACTAACAAATTGAAAGGAACAACTATCCAAAGATTCCTGTAAAAGCTTGGCATCTTCAAGAAGAATGCCAATAGAAGAGAAGTCAGTATCAGGGGAATTAAGTTTCTGAATAATGCATAAAGCATCTCCTTCGATAATCACAGAGCGAAAACCCATATCTTTTGCCCATGAGAGAGCTCTAAGAACTGCATGAGTTTCAGCCAAAGAAGCATCTGGCACATGCTTAATCCGACCTGCACAAGCACCCAGTGGAAGTCCCAGTGAATCTCGAGCAATAATTCCATAGCCTCCAAGACAAGCAGTTTCTTGAAACGCCCCATCAAAGTTAATTTTGATCAAGGGATCTGCTGGAGGTCGCCATTTAGGTAGTACACAAGGCTGCTTTATACTAGCAGCAACCTGACATTTTGCAAATTCCCTGTTATAAGTAAAAGCAAACAAGGCAATTTCAAAAGAACTCACTTCTTTGTCTTCGAAAATAAAGCTATTCCTCGCTCCCCATATTGCCCAAGCAGTCACCAAACTAAGTTGAAACCAATCAGAATTGTGTTCGAGATTTGCCTCCTCTTTTTCTGGATCCTCATCATGCGGAATAGAATCATCATGACGAAAAAAATTCCACACATGTGACCAAACATCAGCAGCAAAAGCGCATTGTTTAACAACATGTAAACAAGTTTCTATTCCTATCTTGCAGCGAGGACAAATTCGATCCACCTCCATTCCTCGCAAATACAAGTTCTCCATAACAGGCAAGGAAATATGGAATAGGCGCCAAGAAAACACTTTCACCTTTGGAGGTACAGCAGCTTTCCATATCTGGCGGAGCATTTTCTTATCTGCTTCCAAGTCATCCAAATCAATCAAAGCTTCAGAACATTGTTTCTGCAATTCACGATATCCACTCCTTGTCGTATACCGTCCATCCTTTTCAAAATGCCAAATTAATCTATCACTTGGTTGTCTAATACTGAGGGGAATTTGTAGGATAGCTTCTGCCTCATGGATGTCAAATGAATCCATAACTAACTCATGATTCCAGCAGCCTTTTTCAACATCTATAAAGTGGGAAACAAACACATCATTCGACAATCTATCAGTACCAGATTTTGGTGTAAAATCACCAATTTTTGGAACCCATTTATCTTGAAAAACACTAATATTTCGACCATCCCCAACTCTCCATCGCAAACCTCGTTCTAGCAACTTTCTTCCTTGGAGTATACTTCTCCATGTAAAAGAAGGTCGCCATCCAAGTTTTGCAGTCAAAAAATTGGATTTAGGAAAATATCTCGCCTTGAGAATTCGAGCAATAAGACTCCCACTATTCTGTAACAATCTCCAACCTTGTTTGGCCAGCAGTGCAACATTGAAATTTTCCATATCTCGAAATCCCATCCCACCAAAATCCTTAGCAACACATAATTTTTTCCAAGCTAACCAATAGATGGGTCGTGTATCAACTTTCTGTTTCCACCAAAATCTGCTCAATAATCCATCAATTTCCTTACACAAGTTTTGAGGAAAAGCAAAAACGTTCATCGCATAGGTGGGTATTGTTTGTAAAACTGACTTAATCATCACTTCTCTCCCCCCTTGCGAAAGCCACCGAATATTCCAGCTACCAATTTTTTTAACTATCCGTTCTTTGATCCAATTAAAAGTAGCTTTCTTATTCTGACCAACTAAAGTAGGCAATCCTAAATATTTCTCAATGATGGTGTGCTCGGTAACTCCAAAAACTGCTTTCACCTCATCCTGAATTATCTGAGCTGTATTACTGCTAAATAAGACCACTGATTTTTCAAAATTGATCTTCTGACCTGAGCAACTTTCATATATTCTTAAGTAGTCTTTCACCTTCTTGCTCTCTGCACTATTTGCTTTGCCAAATAGTAAGCTGTCATCAGCAAAGAAAAGGTGACTCACCCTAGGTCCCCGTTTAGAAGCAGCAACACCACTTAGTAACCCATCCTGTTTTCCTTTCGATAGAAGAGCAGATAATCCTTCAGTACACATCAGAAACAAATACGGTGATAAAGGATCGCCTTGCCTCAAGCCCCTCCCTGGCCGAAATTCCTCCGTAACATCACCATTAACTATAACAGAAAAAGAAACAAATCTAACACTCGCCATAATCATGTCAACCCATCGTGCAGCATACCCCATTCTGAGCAGAATTGCTTCCAAAAAATCCCATTCCACCCTGTCATAAGCCTTGCTCATATCTAGCTTCAGTGCAAAATAGCCCTGATTTCCAGTTTTCATGTGCTTTAAGGCATGTAATAACTCAAAAGCCACCAAAATATTATCAGTAATTAGCCTCCCAGGCACAAAGGCACTTCGAGATTCACTAATACAAACAGGGAGAATATTTTTAAGCCTATTAACTAAGACCTTTGAGATAATCTTATAAAGAACATTGCAAAGACTAATAGGCCTAAACTGGGTCATGTTTTTAGGGGTATCAACTTTGGGAATGAGCACAATAAGGGTTTTATTAACAGAAGCTAAATCTAAAAGACCATGAAAAAAATCAAGACAAAATTTAGTAACAGCATCGCCAACAATATGCCAAAATTTTTGAAAGAAGAAAGCAGGCATACCATCGGGACCAGGAGCTTTGGTAGGATGCATTTGTTTAAGGGCCTCAAAAATCTCCTCAGCAGAGAACTCTGTAAGAAGTTGTTCATTCATCTCAGCTGTGATTGAAGGTTGGACAACATCTAGAATTTCGTCATAGTGCGTTGAGCCATTCGAGTTAAAGAGTTTCTTAAAATAGCTAGAAGCAATTTCCTGAATTTCTGCTGGATCATCAGTCATTACTCCATTCTCCCCCTCTAACTCCCTTATAAAGTTCTTTTTCTTACGTTTAGAAGCTTGTGCATGGAAGAAAGCAGTGTTACGATCACCATCCTTCAACCAATTAGCTCTTGATCGTTGCATCCAAAACGTTTCTTCCTCTTCTAATAGCAAATTAATCTCCTCACGCACCTCATGTTCACGTTGCTAATGATCATCACCACTCCCCTCGTCAACCAACTTCTTCAATGTCAAAGTGAGCCCATCAATTCTTTCTCGCAGCTTTGAGAACTTTTTGCCATAATTCCCATGCACAAGCATATCAATGTGGTTTTGAGAAAAACTAATTAACTGCAAATCAAAAGAATCATCCCACATCATAGCCAACCCTCCACTCCTACCAACAGCACTTACACCAAAGCAAGAAGACATCTTACAACTACGTCTAATTCTATCCAAACTACTATCGGGAAGCTTAGTCTCCATAAGGAAGATTACATTCGGTTTCTCTCGACGGAGAAGCTCATGGAGAGCTCTTTCTGCTCGTGGGTTCCCAAGCCCACGGCAGTTCCACGCTACACCTATCATTGTTGTCGGCGAGGCTGTCCATCAGCCTCCACCGTTACATTAATAGTAGAAGAAACTGCAGAAGACTTATTCTCGCCAACTGTAGCTTCAATGTCCATCAAACTTGCATTTATGGCCTCACTTAATTTATTTCCCAATGAATTTGCCATACTTCCCTCACCCGAAAAGGGCCCTTTTATTTATCATAAAAGAGCGACAAATAATATACAACTATGCAATTTGCAAAGTTTATATATGTTTTTAATTTTTTTTTCTTCATTACGTTTATGAATTAACCTTTTCTTTCCAATTTGATCCGAAAATGAAATTTTATTATGACTTAAATATCAAGTTGCACCCAAATTACCACCAAATGGATAATTTGCACCCATAACTTTTATTTTGGACAAAGGCATAATCAAATTATCAATTTTATCAAGAATGGACGTTGGACTAAATATTCCATTATGTATGCTGAGCTGGAATTTTACCATGACACGTGTAAATTCCACATCATCACCAGTGGGTCCCACCTAACATTTTATGTGGGTCGGGTAGGACTTAATGGGTCGGGGAGCGGGCCGAGTGAAGGACAGGATTCTTACCGCCTAAAGTATCAGGCGGGGGCCACTAGTGAGGACGTGGAATCTTCACGTGTTCTGGGAACATTTCTGCTCAGCAAACATAACGACATAATTAGTCACGTGATGTCACGTGATCAACCTATGTCCATTTTTTGGTGCAATTTGTCAAAAATTGTATAGTTTAGTCGACATTGTCCAAAGTAAAAGCTTGGGGTACAAATTGTCCATTTGGTGATAGTTCGGGTGCAAATTAGTATTTAAGCCATTTTATTACTTTATAATTGGCTTAATGCCCAAAATCCCCCTGAAGTATCACAAAAAGGACACTTTGTCCCTAATCTTTTTTTGTCCAAATTTGCCCCCTGAAGTATGAAATAAGGACACTTTGCCCCCTACCGTAACTGAATTCAGTCATGTGCGTGCACGTGACTAACGAGTCTGTTAACTCGAGGTTTTTCGCTGACTTAGAATTTTCATATCGGCCAAAATATGGGCCCCACATGGATTTTTATCAATTTTTGAAGGGTAATTAAAAAGATTGACGTGAGGCCCAGAATTGGCGACGAAATTCCACGTCAGCAGACAACATCGAGTTAACAGACCCTTAATCACATGCATTCACGTGACTAAAATATGTTACAGTAGGGGGTAAAATGTCCTTATTTCATACTTTAGAGGGCAAAGTTAGACAAAAAAAAGATTAAGGGGGCAAGGTGTCCTTTTTATGATACTTCAAGGGGGATTTTGGGCATTAAACTCTTTTTAATTAGTTGTAAGTTTATAATCACATGGATCAATAGATTAATAGAAGAAGAGGAATGTTAAATTTGTTATTAGGCTTTTTATTCTTATAATAATAATGTATACAAATGGAAAAAAATCAACTTTCTACTTCTACTTAATAATTAAGATAAATTATTAGATATAGGTAATATGGTCGGTCTATCACAGTCCTAAAATGCAAGTATTGAGACCACTTTTATAACTTGTGGCTAAAGTCTAAGATTATTATTATTGTTTTGATAATAAGTCTAAGATTATTTTGAATTTGCACAATATTATTAGTTTAGTTGTGATCATGACTTATATAATAAACTTTCACTCTCTAGGGCCTATCTCTACTCTATTGCAAGTGTCTCAAAATCATTTCATGGTTTAAGTAAACATTTTGGTTACAAATTAATCCTTTATATCCTATACATATACATGAAGAAGTTGAAGTTCATTAAAGCCAAATGGATTAGTATTATTCATTTTAAGCACTTTTTTTAAAAAAATAACTTTTGAGCATTTTCCATACTCAAACAATTCAATACTATAACTTTATTTAATAAAAAGAGGGCTAAGTTCATAGATGTTTTAATACATTTAGGCATTAAAAATAAAATCTAATTAAATTTATCATCTTCAACTACGTGCATCCAATCTACTGATTCAAATGAAATGAAATGCTTACCATAGATAGGTGCATTGAAAGGAGGATTCAAGTTTAATCAATTTCAACCCTTAAAATTTATTTAATTTAAAGAATCTAAAGTATTTACCATTTTTATTGTCTGAATTAAGCATTTAAAAATTACAGAGCACTGTTTTTTTAGGTAAAAAAAATGTTTAAGGTGCATGGATCCGTTTGACAGCACGTGTGCACTGTAGTTAATTAAAATTCTTATAATAAAATCTTACTTCTTACACTCTCAGAAAATTGACAAAATTGGAAAAAAGAAACTTTTAAAATGTTCTTGTCACGTGCATCAAACACGTGCCTTTCACAAAGACACAACAAGTAGTCAAGAACAGAACCAAAGAAGAAGACAGGCACAGAACACTGAACACGTAGCCAAACTCGTCCGTCACTGTTACTGTGACGGAGATTTTTAATATCCTTACTTCCTTTTAATTAACATTATAAATAAACAAAATTATTACACTAAATAAATAAACAAAAAGAAAACTGAAACAGAGGAAAAAAATTAACGACAAAAACACGACCGCTATTTTCAGTTCCCGCCGATTCAAAACTTGCCGAAAAACCGGCATAACACGAGAAGAAGAACAAAATAAACAAACTCTACTAAATAGCTACTAGAGGATCCGACCCGAATATATCCCCGATATCTTGAAAATGATCATCGGCATGTTGCCAACTCGAGAAGCCTCCGAAACCGAACTCGAAATCACCGCCAGAACTCAAAAATCCGTTACAGAAATCGTCTTTGAATAAATCTTCATGTAAGCTTGTGTTATCGTCAAACAAATCCGGCACTGAACTGAATATGTCGCTCGGAAGAAAAGAGGAGTACTCCGAGAAGTCGGAAAAATTCTCTCCTGATATGCAGCAAGATTCGTCGATGACATCTCGAGGTTCGCTCCTGATTTCTCGGGATTCTGTGGCGCTTTGCGAGACGACTTCGTCGGCGGAAAGCGAAGGGCAACGGAGAACGGAGGTCGGAGAGGAAAGGTTAGTGTTGTGAGATTCTTCGTCGAAGTTGTAATCTGAGCTGGATAACGGTTTTTGGCTGCTTTTGTCTTCAAGAGACTTTTGCGGAGGAGTGGTAAAGTTGGTGAGCGCGTCGGGTCCACGCAGCTGAATAGCCGCGTTATCATAAACCATTGCTGCTTCTTCGGCGGTATCATATGTACCTAACCATAACCGTACACGTCGTAGCGGGTCTCTGATCTCAGCCGCCCATTTTCCCCAAGGCCGTTGCCGTACACCTCTAAACTTCTTACTAGCCGGTACCTTTGCCGGCGTTTTAACTTTCAGTTCAGCAACAGCCGCCGCTGGCCTTTTCCGGGAACCCTTTGACAATGACGACGATTTACTTCTCGAAACGGCATCGTTCTCAGTGGGACAAGACGAGTCGATAGTTATCTCGTTAACAAATTTCCTCACTCTGTTTCGAGAACGAAACCTGGTTGTTTGCTCTTCCTCTTCGTCGCTTGAGGAATCGGTGGCGTCAGCATCGGTAACTGAAATCCGAACAACTCGGGGGGGCTTCATTTCTGGGTGATTTTGGAACGGTGGAGAAAGTAGTCTGGTTTGATTGAGGTGCTCTGTGTATTTGATTGAAGGAACGGGACAATGATCCATTGTTGTTTTGTTCTTGGTTTGCAGTTTGGGTTTTGTGGGTGTTTCAGATTGTATCAGTTGTTCTCATTGAGAGTGAGAGTAGGAGGAGGGGGAGTGAAATAAAAAGAGAGGGAAGGGGAAAAGAAGAGATTCTCTTGGAGACTAGACACGAGGAGAATAAAGGGCTAAAAAAGAAAGCTGAAGGGAGAACACGTTAAAGAGAAGCTTGAAATGAAGAGAAATCCACCATTAATCGATTCAAAGGCTTACTCAAAAAGGTTTATCAAACGACGAGAAGTTTCAAGGAAAGTTATCCAAAAAAAAGGAGAGAGTGTGCTGCAACAAGCAGTACGGAAAAAGGCACCGAGATAGCAAGAAACTCTCAGTGTAGAGAGAGTGGGGGAGAAGGAAAAAGGAAGAAATTTTTGTAGGCAAAAGTTGGAGAGTGGGAAAAGATAAAGGGAGAGAGATACTGCAAGCAAGTAGCTTTACCGGAAAAGGGATAAATAGAGAATAAATATCCGGGCAAAAAAACACCCAGACAGTGCTTTTCTCAGTCACTTAGCAGAGCACGGACTTGCTATTTTGGGTAACTTTCAAATCTTATTCCTAAAGAAACTAAGAACCCAAGTTGCTTTCTGATGATACTTTTCTTTTCACGAGAAAACTCTCAGAAAGGAAAATGAAGAGAGTGAAGAAGAACTCCTCTTATAGAGAGAGATAAGAGACTGAAATTGGAGGAGAGTGTTTGAGAGAGAGAGATAAGAGAGTGAAAAAGAGACTGACAAAATATGGAAGCAGAGTTTTAAAGCGCTTATATCGAAAGTTGAGCAACCGTAATTGGTTCACCCGGTTTAAGTGCCATTTAATAGTATTTTTAATTTTTCAATTTTCAATTTTCAAATTTTTCTTTTTGCTTTTTACTTTTTTCTTTTCCAGTAAAAACCACAAAAAGAAGGTTATTTAGTAAAGGGCGGGACTGCGGGAGGTTGAACAAATCAATGTTGGTTGGGCCTAATCTATTGGGCCTTTCTTGGTTACATTTCTTTTCTTTTCTTTTTTTTTT
>AWUE01017611.1:0-13679 GCA_001974825.2 Corchorus olitorius | reverse complement strand
CAGAAAAAGAAAAGAAATAAAGGAAAACAAAAGAAAAAACAATCATGTTTTCTTCTTTTCCTTTCCTGCTTCAAAAGCTTTAAAAAAAAAAAACAAACAAAAAGCTTCTTCTCTTTCTTTTTTAAAACCAAAAAACAGAAACCAGGACTAAGAGGGACTTTCGGGTAATCCTTTTCGGGATTTGGAGGGTTGGTTTTTGAGGGATTTTCGCGTTTTGAGGCTTCAGAGGAAGGGGAGAGTGACATAGTTTGAGGCGGCTTTGTTCGGATGGTGGTTTCAAGGAGATTGGAGGTGGCGTTTTGGTTCCTTCAAGTGCAGATCTAGGGGGTTTGGTGGAGTATTTGGGGAATCTAGAGTCAGATTCGGGTTAAAAAGAGAAAAAGGGATCGAGAGGTGTACTTTTGGGATTTCCCGGTGGGCTTGGGTGGTGGCGGACGGCGTGGGAGAGGCGGCTGGTGCTTGTCTGAGCTGGAAAGGGCGGTGGCCGGTTGGTTTTCGGTTCGAACATTCATCATGTTCATAGTTTGTTCTTGAAAAAAGGGCTGTTTGATCTAATTTGGGATTAAAAATGTGGAATTTTGTGTTTTTTTAGAGAGAAAGGAGACAGAAGGCTCATTTCAAATTAGAGTGAGAGTGAAAAGTGGCAAAAGACTTAAACGTACGGAGAAAGAGCCTTTAAATACTATCAAGGCCTGACCTGCCTAGCCCGCGCGGGTACCCGCAAGGGGGAGATATTTTACGAGGCGCCGCATTAGATGAGCTCCTAAGATGTTGACACGTGGTCAGTGGTCCCGTAAAACAGGAAAATCCAATGGGTGAACCAGGGATGCTGACTCGGCCAAAAGATTTCTTCTTGAAACCAGGGATTCAGGTCACGTGACACCGGACACTCGGGTCAGTCCTCCCCCTTTGACTAAAAAGAACATTAGCAACTGAATAGTTAATGATTATTAACACTCCTAATTAATTCCCTTCCTAATTCCTAATTAATTTACCGTAACTCCCTCTTATTTTTGCTACTACTGAGGACATTTCCGTCTTTTCCTTAATCCACGCGGAGGGCCGTTACTATACAGCTGTGAAATTTACCATTTTACCTTTTCTTTTTGTCATTTTACAGCTGGGAGGCAACCTTGAAGTTGGCGCCATTTTTTTTAATTTATTTGCTTTTTATTAAATGACCGTGCTGATTGCTTACTCTAGTAGCTGTTGCTGTGTTTTTCATGTGTATCCAAGCTCAGTGAAACTGACACGTGGCTAGTAATTACTAGCCTTTCTTTGGAAAAGCCATGAGTTTTGATTGGCCTCACCAACCGGTTTTTCTAGTAGACTAGTAGTGGCCGTAAGATGAGACGGGATCAAAATAATCACTCTGGACCTATTGTAATCACTGATTTAATGGCGCTTCTAATCACTCTGGACCTATAGTAATGGCGCTTCTAACTCACTGATATAATGTACCTTGTTTTAATTAGGTCACGTGATGGACAATTGTATTTTAACCTGTTAGGAGAAATTAAGGTGAATAAATACCTGAAATTTACTGTGTTTCACAGTTTTGTCGGGGCAATTATTTTATTTACTTTGTTTTTCTTTCTCAAATTTAAGGTTTTTACTATATTTTAGGCAGTTGGCCCGTCACTTCTAATTATAAGTTCTTTTTTTTTTTACCAGTCTAATTATAAGTTCTACATATGCTCAATGCTCTATATTGTGTGAAATAATGGTATTCACTATACTTTTAGAATGGCTAAATATCCAAAAAAATCCCTTATGTTTTGCTTTTAGGATAAAATAATTTTTTATGTTTTTTTTTGACAAATTAATCCCTTACGTTTCAAAAATGAGCCACGTTAGTCCTTTTTGGACGGTCCCCGTTAGATTTGTTGACATGGCTTTTCCAAGTCAGCAAGAAGTCTACGTGGCATCCACGTGGCTTTCCACGTCAATGAGGGACTAATTTGTCCATAAAAAAACATAAAGGTTTTTTTGTCCCAAAATAAAAACATAAGGGATTTTTTTGTCCCAAAAGAAAAAACATTAGGGATTTTTTTAGTATTTAGTCTATAATTTAATTTCCGAAATAAAAATTGATTTTTTTCCTTTTTCCTTTTTTCTTTTTTCCTTCTCCTCCTTTCCAAAAATTCTACCAACAATGTACCAAATAATAACTCATCTTTTAAAATTAAAATGGTAAAGATAATTCCCTAAAAAAATGGTAAAGATAAAATAGTTATAAAAATATTGAATTTAATTAAACAAAAATAGAATTTTTGGTAAAATAAAACTGTAAAAGTTTAAATAATGTCATTTAAGAAATATATTTAATTAAAATAGTAAAATGGTAAAAATAAAATAGTTATAAATATATTAGATTTGATTAAATAAAAATAGAGTTTTTAATTGAGTAAAATTATAAAAGTTTAAAAATTGTATTTAAAAAATATATTTGAAAAATAAGGGTAGGAAATATATTTTAAAAAATCTAATATATATAAGTTTTTTTAATTAAAATAGTAAAATAGTAATAATAAATATTTATAAATATATTAGATTAAATTAAATAAAAATAGAGTTTTTAGTTGAGTAAAACTATAAAAATTTAAATAATGGCATTTAAGAATGTAATAAAAAATAAGGATATAATAATCAATGCAAAAGTTTTATAACATTCGTACTTGGCCGCCGAAGTTAGGAGGTCGGAGAGAGTTAATTCGTTTCGGCTAAGAGTAGATTAAATATGTTAGAGGCTTGTTTCTAGAAAACAGAGTCACGTAATGTTAAGGGCTTGTTTCTAGAAAACAGAGTCACGTAATGTTAAGGGCTTGTTTTTTAAATATATTTCTTAAATGGCATTATTTAAACTTTTATAGTTTTATTTTACCAAAAATTCTATTTTTATTTCATTAAATTCAATATTTTTATAACTATTTTATGTTTACTATTTTTTTTGGGAATTATCTTTACCATTTTAATTTTAAAAGATAAGTTATTATTTGGTACATTGTTGGTAGAGTTTTTAAAAAGAAGGAGAAGGAAAAAAGAAAAAATCAATTTTTTATTTCGAAAATTAAATTATAGACTAAATACTAAAAAACTTCTCTTATATTTTTCTTTTGGGACAAAAAAATCCCTTATGCTTTTCTTTTGGGACAAAAAAATCCCTTATGTTTTTCTTTTGGGACAAATCAGTCCCTTGCTGACGTGGAAAAGCCACGTGGATGCCACGTATACTTCTTGCTGACGTGGAAAAGCCATATAAGCAAATCTAACGGGGACTGTCCAAAAAGGATTAACGTGGCTCATTTTTGAAACGTAAGGGATTAATTTGTCCCGAAAAAAACATAAGGGATTATTTTGTCCCAAAAGCAAAATATAAGGGATTTTTTTGGGTATTTAGCCGAAATGGCCCGCGCCGTTGTGTAAACTGAACGCCCAACCAAATAGAGAGAATTGCATTTTTAGTATCTTGTATTTTGCAATTTCAATCTTTTGTTTTTGTCTCAGACGCAATTAAGTGTAAAATTAGTATAGTTTTAACAACGTTTGAAAATCTATAAAAAGCTATATACGGCATATGAATATATGTAATATACAATTGTCAAGCTACTGAAATAGTATAACGTTATAGGTTTAAATAAATGATACAAGACACAGTGCACTTTCACTACTTGAGTAGTTTTTGAGAGGGTTTTTTTTAAATTGATAATTTTTTTAAAATTGATATAAATAAAGTTTAAATACTTATATTTATCTTTAATGAGTAATTTTATTTAAAATGGTTAATTTTTATTTTGTTTTGAATTTTTAAAAACTGAATTTGTGTTAAGACTTGACTTTATAATTAGTATAGATACTACTAATTACTATATAATATATGGATAATTAATGCTATTTTTCTATAGTTTGTGAAGCCCCGGAATGGTACTTTTAGAATTGTTAGGTAACATAAAGGCAAAAATTTAAGTTAAATACTACTATTTCTCTTCTGGAAATTAGGTGTCATTGAATGATTGCTTGGTGGGTTCTCAGTTCTCACCATCACAGCCAGATATTATGCATTTTTTTTTTCTCTCAACTAGTAGTCTTTTTGACTATGTAAAACTTAAAAAAGGCGAAAATCAGACAATTCTCCAATCATTTGCCGTTTTGTTTCCATTTTCAATTTTGGATTATCTCTTAGCAATTAGTGCTTAACACATATTTCAGGTAATTATATTATTATGGTTCTGATGATAGCTACATTTTTTTCTTTTAGTTTTTGTTGTTATAAATTCATTTTAATAAGATTATTATAAAGGAATGATTGAAGTTGAACGAACGCACTTCATTCATTATAATTATGCACGAAAACGACTAGTCATAATATTCAAACCTAGCTATAGCTTACGGCTTAACTTGGATTAATCAGGCTATTAATAATGAGATTAATCTTATTAATTACTTATATATAACAACCCGAAAAGGTTGTCTCTAATCTAATCTAAGGCTAACGTTGTCGAAAGTGGTTTATTTCCCAAATAGAGTACATTCCAACTATAGCCTTTTAGGTTGTCACTTACGTCTTTCAAATTAATAAATACAAGTTGATCGGTCCGCGCTGGCGCGTCGGATATTCTTTATTATAGATTTTTTTATTATTGTTTAAATGCAGAAAGGATTTCATTTCAAAAATTTGTTATTTTATTAGTATTTTGCGTATTTGTGAAGTAGATTTCCAATTAAATGGATCTCAAATATCTATATATATAACTTATTAATGGTGGTTGAGTTTTATAGATGTAAAATTCATTTTTTGTTGATAAAATCGTAGCTTGTAATCCATTTTTTATTCTCGGACATTAACCTTTGCTACTTAAAATATCCTCTTTCTTGTAAATCTAATTAAATTCTTTCTATCATTATAGTTTGAGAAAGATGAGAGGCATTTTTATCTTTTAAAAGAAAATCATTAAATTAAAACAAAACCAATTAGTCTGAAGACTTTAATGGGTTTTACACATAAAATTACAGAAATAATCAAATTAGGAAAAACAAAAAGAGGGCACAAAGTAGGTAAATGGGTTTTCCAAAAAAGTGGCAAAAGACCAAAATGAATGGTGAGAAACTAATTAAGGGTTTTCTTAGTAAATAAATAATACATGATTTTATGGTCAATAAATGCTTTCATATTCAACTGGTTAAAAACCCTTGCAATTACATAAAAGGGTTGGCGCGTCGGGCGTTCAGAAATCTACTTCTTTGAACAATTTTCTATTCGAATTAAATTGTTTGATACGTAGAAAATTTCGAAAGTACTATGATTTTAAATGTGTTGCATCTTTAAAAGGCTATATTATTAACATTGAGCATATGCCCTAAAGTTAGCAATAAATAGTAAATATTAGTCTGTACATGGACATGTGCAATAACTTCAATTTTGTTTCCTCCTCTAAAGTGTGTAGCACTTAATTCCTCCTCTAAAGTGTGTAGCACTTAAACAAAAACTAAGTTTACTTTCTTCTTCTTGGCAAAAAAAAAAGTTTACTTTCTTCTTCATATAAACATGAAAGGCCTAAAGAGAGGTTACAATTCTAGATAATTAAGAGGGATATGATTTATTGTAACATTTATGTGAAAGGGAAAGGATAATTACAAAAAAGGGTTAAGGGCAAGAACTGGCTAGAAACTAACATAGGGTCTTCTTAGTAATTTGGCAAGTGAGAAAAGACAGAAAAGGACAAAAAAAGTTCAAATGGAGCCTCCTCATCGATTCTCAAAAGGGGCCTTTGGTAAATTCCCTGGGTCTTTCAAATACTATTTAGTATATATTCCATTTTATACAAACGGAATATCTTGGCGAACCATAATATTAAGTCTGGTTTGACATTGCGTTTGAAGATTAAAAAAAAAATTGCTTTTCATCTCAAATGCAATGCCGAATAAATCTTGATTTGTGTTAAAAGCTGACTTTGACCACAAAAGCTAAACCAACCTGAAAAGCTAATCTTTAAGTGATTTTGCGCTTAAAAAGTGCGTTTGGACATTAGATGACTGCTAATCTTTAGGTGATTTTGCGCTTAAAAAGTGCGTTTGAACATTAGATGACTAAAATCACCTAATTATTTTCCTCTTTCCCTTTTAACCAGTATATATTTTTTAGACATTTTATCTTTCCACTACATTTTTCCACAGCAATACCAAACATTATCTACAGTTTTTTACTGCACTTTCAAAAAGCACTTTTGAAAAATACTTTTTCCAAATCAAAGTTTTTTCAAACCGCAACCTCCATACCAAACTAGACCTAAACTTAAGGACAAAATAAATCAAATTGGTAGATTGGTATTACATATATAGTATTAATCTCATTTTAAATTGGAAATTTTCATATTTATATTCAAATACATAAGCAAATTAATTTTGTATTACTCCTACATGATGTATGTGGAGTTCGGATTGTGCAATCAAAATCATATAATTTATACGAATATTAAAAAAAAAAACCTGTGACATATACTTAAAACTTGTTATAATTCCAGTGGCTAGGGTTTAATCCCTAACAGTCTCAAGTATAAGAAAACAAAAAAAACTTGTCATAAGTAATCTTTAGCTTAATTTGATAAGCAATTTTTAAAAATATGCTAATCTAAGGTGATTAATGCCTTCTAGTCGTACGACCCCAACGCTGGCAGCCACCCCAATAGGAAGTATTAAGTTAAATACCGATGCTTCTTTTTGTTGGGACAAGGGTGAGGCTGGCTTGGGAGCTGTTTTACGAGATCATTCGGGATGAGTGTTGCTAAGTGGTGTTGCCAGAAATCGAATGTGCCTGATTCTTTATTTGCTGAGGTCTACGCCATTTGTTTTGGGTTGTTACTAGCATATACATATGGCCATCTATCTTGCCCTTTTGAAAGTGATACAAGATTGCGGCCCGCGCCAAATGGCGCGAGTTGTTTCTTTGTTTGTTGCCTATATTTGCCTTCTTCTTGGAAATATAGAGTTTTCTGTCTCTGGAATTATCTAAGAAATATCAGGGAAAAAAAACAGCAAATGACAAAACGGTAAGAGGGAAAAAAAATACGTGTCAATCAAATAGAGGCAATGGTTAAAAGACAGGTGTCAAGAAAATAAGGGGGCCACGCGTTTGTTTATGGATAGCTATTGGACGGTAAAGGGACTCCCTTAAAGGGAAAAAGGTTTGATACTACTAGCTATCCGAGAATTGAAGAGAAGAGATGTGGTGCTATGGGAAGGTGGAGTTTTAATAAGTCAGATTAGGGAATTAGTTTCCAATTTTTCTAGTTTTTCTTTCCAACATGTAAATAGAACAACAAATTCTCTTGCTCATGCATTAGCTCAATATGATTGTTCTGTTGAGGCTAATCATGTTTGGTGTGGTTTACCGCTACACGTTTGAATTCTTGATAGTTAATGTCTGAATGAAAGTGCATATGATTTCTAAAAAAAAAGTTGTGTATCTGTGAAAAAAAAAAAACAAAGTTGTTTATATATATAGTATGTTGAAAGTTATAATCGGATATTAATTTTAAAATCACTAAAATCAATAAAAAAAAGGGCCTTGAGAAAAGGGCTATATTTGTCTATTGAAATAAAAATGAGTACCCATAAAATAAATTTATCAAAAAAATAAAAGAAGAAGTCATGGAGAAGTGTGTTTTGAGATTCCACAATTTGAAGAAGAGAAAGGGGTGAAGTGGTGATATGTGGATTTGCAATGGAAGGAAGGCATATAGCAAAGTAAGACAAACAAATTAAAGCAACTGATTTTTTTTTTCCTCGGACACTTCCCAACTTGCAAAATAGAACCACTCACATAAAAACATGCAAACAAATACATTAGATTCGACAAAACGCTTTGAGGAGTACTCTGGTCTTATGAAATTAATTACTACAATATACTATTTGCTAATCATTTTTGTTTGTTTTGGGTTCACTACGAAAACCCAAAAATTTCCTATGATTTTCTTAATGCAAGTGTTAGTGAAGAAAAATAAAATACTAATAATTAAGCATTTTGGGTGATGTTGAAGGCAGAGGTCAAATGAGCATCATCCCCTAGAATTGCAATTAGCTTTGAGCCCACAAATTTGAAGAGAGAAATCCCATCATTGTTTGGAATCATTTGGGACTTCCATATTCCTTTTCCATCTTATTATATACTCCGAATATTAAGACAAAGAGCTCTTCGACCTAGAATTTCATTAATATTTCATAAAATCATAATGTCTTTTATGAAACATATATATGTATAAACTCTCAAAAAAATTTACTA
Organism: Corchorus olitorius; assembly: GCA_001974825.2. NCBI lineage: Eukaryota > Viridiplantae > Streptophyta > Magnoliopsida > Malvales > Malvaceae > Corchorus > Corchorus olitorius. The sequence continues at coordinate 5,401 of AWUE01017611.1, read as the reverse complement.
ATAAGACAAAGAAAGAACCTATATAATTTTGACAAAATAATGTTATATTTGTGTCAATATTTTTATTATTTAGCCACCCCCACCACCCCTTTGTTTCTTTATTGTGATGAGTGATAAACTATTTTTTTTTTTTTTTTAAGAAAAGCAGAATTATATCATTGCATTAAATCAGCATCCAAAATAGTTGTAAGCCCAGATGGAGGGTGATGGGCCCAATCCAATGGGCAACAATCATTCTTGGTACATTTTGCCTACCGATGGGCAGCTAAGTTACCTTGTCTAAAAACAAAAGAAAAAGAAATTCCTTCATGTTTATTGTCCAGCAACCAAAGCTCATATGCCTTCTTCAATCGCTTGGCATTCCCAATTGTTGCAAGCACAGACCTTGCTGCAACCAACGCGTTAATGCCTGCCACTGCAATGCCAGCTATCTCACTGCCTTGAGTCCCAGTCCCAGGCAGCATCACGGTTCAACTTGAAAGTGCCGGATGGTGGGGGAAGCCAACGAGAGAGTCTGATTCATGAATCACCAAAATATCAGCAATACGTACAATTCTACATAATATTAAAATGAAATGAAGAAATTGGAATTACCTCAAGAATTATTTGCCCAGACGCATAGACAGCCTTCATACACATTTTTTGAATAATGATTTTGAAGCTAACTTGTAAAAAAGGACTGGGAAATTGTAAAGTCTCATATATTTAAACAAACAAAACTTAAATTAGTTTTTTTAACCCTAAAATCTAATAGAAGTAAGAATTTATTTAAAGGTTAATTACATGTAATAGTTAACAAAAATGAACTAAAGCCTTACTTGTTTGTTTGTTTGTTTGTCTTTGTCAAATATACTATATATAAGTGGATTCCTAATAAGCAATTGTAATAAATATATTGAATATGTAATCATACTTCATTTTGAGGAGCAGAAGATCGAATCGTACCCTTTTTCCTTGTATTGTTATCAGAGTACTCTTTTCCACAGGTTGTGTAAAGCTGAAATCTGGACATGTTCTGTTCTCATGAAAAACTGCTTATTGCATTCATAGAGAAAATGATCTTGGAGTAACTAATTGAATCTCATATTGGATTATAACGTTAATAAAATCTATATTTTACAAAGTCATGCGAGTAAATATATCTTTTAAAAGAAAAAATATAAAACTTACACTGTCAAGGCAAGTTTGGGTTGATATATAATGCAGTTTTTCTTTTTTTTGTCCAAAGCAGTTAGTTTTACACTTTAAATCTTTATACTGGCAGAACATAGAATTAAACATCATTATGCCTTAGATAAAAGGAGTATATGTCAAAAATATGTTTAATTATTTTAAAACAAATATAACACATGTGGTTGTCTTTTGCATAATTCAGTCAGAGAAAAGAGCTGAAATCCCAGTGAAACAAATCTAAGTATAATCTTATTTTCAAGAATAAGTTGAAATGATATGTCATCTGTACTTTTCTATTTAGCAAAAAGTACTTAAGACATGTTCACCACATTCAATTGTAAGCCCTTTTATTTAAATGTATGAAAAGTAAGAACATACAATCTGAAGGAAAATTATACCTAAGTTGACAGTAGGGTGACTGAGTTAATATTCACTAACAATTCATGTCTCACATTTTTTCTTCTGGGTTCATGGGACTCAAACTGGGAATATATATAAAAGCAATTATAAGCAAGGTATCTACCAAGAATAGCACCCTGACCTCAACTTTATGCACAAAAGAATAAATACATGGCAACTGCATGAATAACTATTAAGCCATAAACTATAGTACTATAAAATGAATTACCCTTTCAATCTTTCATTCGATTTTCCACAACTCTGCTAACTTTTGAATCTGGCTGTCGTAATTACCATCAGAAAAGAACATAGCAGATTTAAAATTATATGGACAAATTCAATAATTACTCAACCATCGGAATGATAGTAATATTAATGCTTCTAAGGGAGAATCCATTTCTTAGTTTTCACCGATCTAAACATTAGAAGAGCAATGGATTTTCACTTAAAAGCACCATTGCATTTTCAAGATCATTTCCTTTCATCAGCCTAAATATTTCTAAACTGGAACCTAACCTATTGCTTAATTGCTTTGAAGGCGAAAGAAGTGGAATTAAGAATAAAGGTGAAACTGTATCACCATTTTTAACTTTATGATGTTCATCTTCTTCTTCAAAGCCACCATTAGATTCAGTAGCCCTAAAGTGATGCTTCGTGGAAGGAGCTGAAACATACTTGAAGTATGTATGATTCGATATCTATTTAGCACATTCATGAACATGGTCAATTGAAGTAGTAGTTGTTGAATATTTTAAGCAGAACATAATTGCAAGAATACTATAGAAATTTTCATAGAAAAACAGAATAAGAAAATATAGCAGAACTTTATTTATTTTTCTACACGTACATGTTAGTAGTGAATAATTGAGACCTCAAAGCTAAGCAGTCATATTATAATCATAATGAAGATGCATGAAATTTACAAAAACAGATGTTGATGTCATCGTGAAACATTTTAAATCTGGAAAACTGATTTTAAACCCCTAGAAAAGAATTCTTTCTATTTTGAGGTTATCCTACGTAAGCAAACTGTAAATGGTGGCATGAATCTCATGCATACATTAAAAGGATCATGGGATTCTTTCAAAAATGTACTTCTTTTATCTTCAAGTTTTCTAATACAATAGATCTAAGTAGAAGGCAGATAAAATTGAAATATTAATCAGTTGAGGAAATAAATATTTTCATTCTTAAATCCAAATGAAGTTTGTGCATCTTATTGAGGGAAAACAGATTCTACCTAAGTACTTCTCATACATTGAGGACTACAAAATATATATAACTTAAAACATGGATTAAACTTAATAAAAATATAGAATTACTCATGAAATAATTACATGTAATTTCATATCTAAATTCACAATAAATTCGATGTTACCTTTTTTGTTGTTACAATAATATCCTAGTCTTAAATTTATTAGAGAGCCTGGCTAGTCATGGAGACACTCTGTAATGGTTGTAAGCCTATGAGAATGAAAGATTTGAGAAATTAAACAGATAACAATGGCTTTTGAAAGAAATTTTATCTTTTATTATGTTCAAAGAATGTTTTGTATTAATGATATTTAAGCTAAATTGGAATACATCGAAACAACTGTAAGAAGTACTTAGGTAGAATCTTCTTGTGTAACATTCCCATACCACAAGACATTTTGTTGAACAAAAAATAAAAAAAATGTTCCCATAGAGAATGTGGTACTCAGAGCATCTCCAAGGTGCTCACTAAATTTTTGCACCAATTTGGTGTAAAAAAGGAATCTTAAGGGAATATTTTTGTACCAAATTTTTTGTTGCTTCAACATGTTGCACCAAATTGGTGTTATAATTTTTTAACTTTTTATAATTATTTTTATTTTTGGAATATGATTACAAATTTACCCCTATCCAAATTAAGTTCCATTTGAAAGTACACCTATTTTTTTTCAATGGATAAAATTAATTTACATCTATATGATATAAGTAATATTATTTGACTTATTGAAAAATAAATACCCTAAATAATAATAATTTAAAATAATTATCGTCAATACATTTTAAAATATATTTAATATTGGTCTCATTTTAAATGTCTAAAAAATATCTCTCAATTAATAAATTTTTCATCAAATTATATAATTATCACTTAAAAATTATTAAAAGAATACAAAAGTATAATTAATAAGAAAATCAAAGGACCACACATTTTCCATTTGGTGCAATGAATAGTGTTGCACCAAATTGGTGAAATACTATTCATTGCACCAAAAATTTCACCTCGAACAACTAAAATTGGTGACTTCGTTGGAGGGCAACTTCAGACACCAAATCACCAATTTGGTGATTTGGTGCATTCCTTGGAGATGGCCTCATGACCACATACCCACCAGTCTAGGAATGTGGATGAGAATGTCATATCCACCCATATAAATGGTAATGTTACTGTTTATACCATGATTTACACCCAGGGTAATCAGGTAATTGCTCAAAATGGATGGCCACGATTTAATCCTCTAAAGTCCTATGGATGGTTGGATTTAGTCCACCCTAGGCCAAATTCAACAAGGAAAGAGTTGAATTTTGATCTAATTTCCTTAATTACTCCCAAATTACTTATGGAAATTATGGAATTAGGAAATTAATGAAATTAATGAAATTAAATGTGTTTATACAGCAAGGCCGCCTCATTTTACTCCACAAATTGGGCCTGGTCAGCCTATGCTATTAAAATCGGATTTGAACCCTCCCGGGGTAAACTTTTTACAAGTTTTCAATTAAGGACAATGGGATTAGGGCTTTGAAATTGAGATTGACATTGAATGAATTTGGCAACATGTCTTCTGTTAAAGTTGTTATAAATATTATGAAGAACACTCTGTCCAAATTTCAGCTCATTCCGAGCCCGGAAGAAAACTTGCATTTTGTGCAATTAAGGACAGAATTCAATCCCGAGACATTTTTTGCATGGCGATTTCACCATTTGGCACAATAGCTTGGTTTTCATGCAATATTGATGCTATTTGGAGGAATTTAGCCATGTTTGTCCATTTTCATAACTTTTCACTTTTATTCAATTAAGGACAGTATGGCTAAATTAGCTCGGTTTAAGCCATTGCCTTAATCGATTTTTCATGATTTTGTCATATGACCTTAGTGATATGATAATTAGTCTAATCCCATGTCCAATTGATCAAGTTTAAAGTTTCGTGGCATTTGGAGTCCGTTTCAGCACCATTTGGCTTCTCCGCACTTGGTTTTCCACCCCCTGCTTGCTGCACCGAGATTTTGGAGCCAATTTAATTCAAAATTCAGAAATTAATTGTGATAATTATCACAATTAAGAGTAAAAAACGTGGTGGACTTTCTCTTGGCTGATTTGGTGGAATTTTCCTTAATTAAAGGGATTTACATCAGGAAATAAATATAGAAGATAATGCAGAATCAAGAGGGAGTTAATCTGGACCGTCGGATTGCATCTAACCCTAGGAGGCCGGCCCCTATATAAAGAGAGCAGCCTCCAACGAAAAAACTCCTCCAGCAGCCTCTCCAAAAAACCTCACCTCAGAGTAATCAACAAACAACCAAGCCCAGTGCTTCCTTTGTCATTTTTCAACAAGTCTCAGAGCTTTCATCTCTATTTTCCAATCTTGTTCATCAAGTTCTACACTTGATTCTCCTTTTATTATTTTTAATCTTGTTTTTACAAGACATCTCTTGTATTTACTTTTCCTTTGCAATCAAATAACAACTTCTTGTTATTTTTCCTTTTGAATCAAGAAAATATCCTTTTTACAGCAATCCTTTTTATGTTTCTAAATCTAAAATCAATGATTTAAACACGTTTGTGTGACTT
>AWUE01017607.1:0-12920 GCA_001974825.2 Corchorus olitorius | reverse complement strand
CTTGGTTTCCATCCTTGAAAAATTTTTCCCAATGAAGAAAAATTCCTTAATTCCTATCAAGCAAAATCAAAGAAAGATTAGTGTATAAATTAAAACTAATAAAATTAAAATTAGAATTAAATATACAAAGAAATTAAAATTGGGTTGCCTCCCAACAAGCGCTTGTTTAAAGTCATTAGCTCGACTCCTTTTCTTATTCTTTGCAGCTCAAATTGGAAGATAGATGGGATCTTCCAATTTAATTTCTTCAATCATCATTGTAGGCAATGCTTCAAAATACGGTTTGAGCCTTTGTCCGTTAACCTTGTACTGTTTCTGGTTACTTGGATTTTCGATGATCACTTATCCATTAGGATATACTTAAATTACGTCAAATGGTCCATACCATCTCGATCGGAGCTTCCCAAGATTTTCCTTCAATCGATTATTAAGAACTAAAACCTTCTGTCCTTCATGAAACGATCTTCGCAAAATTCCTTTGTCATGGATGGCCTTGGTCTTCTCCTTGTAGATCCTTGAATTCTCGTATGCTTCATTCCGTATTTCTTCACGCTCTTGTAACTGCAGCATCCTTCGAATTCCAGCTTTGTCAAAGTTGAGATTGCATTGCTTTATTGCCCACCATGCTTTATGCTCTAATTCCACAGGTAGATGGCATGGCTTACCAAACACAATTCGGTATGGGGACATACCAAGAGGTGTCTTATAAGCTGTACGATAGGCCCATAAAGCATCTCCTAGTCTCATGCTCCAATCTCTTCTTTGAACATTGACTGTCTTCTCCAAAATCAGCTTCACTTGGCGATTTGATACTTCAGCTTGACCACTGGTTTGAGGATTATATGAAGTGGATACTCGATGTCGAACTCCATATTTTTCAACTAGTGCTTGGACAATCTTGTTGCAGAAGTGAGTACCGCGATCACTGATGAGGGCTCTTGGAATGCCAAATCTATGAAGAATATTATTCTTCATAAATTTGACTACTGTCTTCGCATCATTCTTCTCGGTAGCTATGGCTTTAACCCATTTAGAAACATAATCCACAGCTAAGAGTATATAATACTTCTTATCTGATGGAGGAAAAGGTCCCATGAAATCAATTCCCCATACATCGAAGACTTCAGCAACGAATATAGGGTTTTGAGTCATTTGATTCCTTTTCGATATGCTTCCCGTTCTTTGACAGCATGGACAGGTCTTGCAATACTCATAAGAGTCTTTAAAAATTGAAGGCCAATAAAACCCGCAATCTAAGACCTTTCTTGCAGTCTTCTGGTGTCCAAAGTGGCCTCCGCATTCATTGTTATGGCAGAACTTCAGAACTGATTGAATCTCGTTATTCGGAATGCATCTTCTCATGACTTGATCAGAACCGTGTCTCCATAAATACGGATCATCCTAAAGATAATACTTGGTATCACTAATAAGCTTCAATTTCTTTCCTTTGCTAAGATCAGAGGGTAAACGACGAGCAACTAAGAAATTGACTATATCAGCATACCAGGGTGGATGAGAAACGACAAAAATTTTCTTCAAAGGGTAGTGCTTCGTTGATTGCAGTTTCTTCCTCCTTGCTTTCAATTCTGCTTAGATGATCAGCTACGACGTTCTCTGCTCCCTTCTTATCCTTAATTTCGATATCAAATTCTTGAAATAACAAAAGCCATCGCATAAGCCTAGCTTTTGCTTCTTTCTTTGACATTAGATATCTCAATGCAGCATGGTCGGAGTAGATTATCACCTTGGATCCCAAAATATATGGCCGAAACTTCTCCAAAGCAAAGACAACAGCTAGCATCTCTTTTTCGGTGGTGGTATAGTTCTTCTGGGCAGCATCTAGAGTTCTTGAAGCGTAGTAGATAACATGAGGCACTTTATCTACTTTTTGACCTAAAACAGCTCCAATGGCGATGTCACTGGCATCACACATGATCTCGAACGGTAGTTTCCAATCCGGTGGCTTCACAATTGGAGTGGTGGTGAGGGCAGTCTTTAATTTGTCAAATGCTTCTTTGCAGTCGTCTCCGAACTTGAACTCTACATCCTTCTGAAGTAATCTACACATCGGTGCTGAAATCTTCGAGAAGTCTTTGATGAATATTCGATAGAAACCGGCATGGCCCAAGAATGAAGGAATATCCTTGACACACGTTGGATATGGCAGGTTCTGAACAACGTCAATCTTGGCTTTGTCGACTTGTATCCCTTGTTTAGATACCACATGGCCTAGAACAATGCCTTATTCTGCCATGAAGTGGCATTTTTCAGCATTTAATACCAATTTGGTTTCAAGACATCTTTTCAAGATTAATTCCAAATTATGTAGGCATTGACTGAAGTTATCTCCATAGACTGTGAAATCGTCCATAAAGACTTCCATCTTATCTCCCACATAGTCTTGAAAGATGCTCATCATACACCTTTGAAAAGTCGCAGGTGCATTGCAGAAACCAAAAGGCATTCTTGTATAAGCATACGTACCAAAGGGGCAAGTAAAGGTGGTCTTCTCTTGGTCTTCAGGTGCTATTGGAATATGGAAGTATCCTGAGTACCCATCCAGAAAACAATAGTAGGCTTTGCATGCTAATCTCTCCAACATTTGGTCGATGAATGGTAGTGGAAAGTGGTCCTTCCTTGTTGCAGAGTTTAATTTTCTGTAGTCGATGCATACTCTCCATCCATTTTGCAGTCTTTGAGGAACTAGCTCTCCTTCCTTGTTTTCTACGACGGTGAAACCGGACTTCTTTGGAACTACTTGGACAGGGCTGACCCATTTACTATCTGATATAACATAAATGAGACCAGCTCCAAGTAATTTGAGAACTTTTTCCTTGACGACTTCAGCGAGATTCAGATTCAGTCTTCTTTGTGGTTGTCGAACGGGTACTGCATCATCTTCAAGTCGGATTCGGTGCATACACACAGTAGGGCTTATTCCTTTAATGTCGGCTACGGTCCATCCAATGGCTTCCTTGTATTCTTTCAAGACTCTGATTAGTTGTTCTTCTTGTAAATTATTTAATTTACTTAAAATAACAACAGGTAGAGTTTCTCTTTCTCCAAGGAAGACATGCTTCAGTCCTTCAGGGAGTGGCTTCAGCTTGACTTCGGGCGGCTGAATGATGGATGGCAAAGGCGTCGGTGTTTGCTCCAGGTTGATATAGGACACTGACTTTTTTTCTTCAAGAGGGCGTAGTGACTTCAGATCCTTGATGGTTTCTGCTACCTCTTCTGACGTCTGGACTTCTGCTTCCTTGATTTCTTTGTCATCTAGGCTCCTTGTAAGTACCAATTCAAGTTCATCTTCATGGTGGAGTGATTGAACTTGTTCGGAACAAACTTCAATGGCATCAATGGCGCAGATAGGATGAATCTCAACAGGAGATTTCATGGCTTCATAAATATCGAATTCAATGAGTGTCCCATCAAATTCCATGCTGAGTTTTCCATCTTGGACTTCATATTTTGTTCTGGCTGTGGTAAGAAAAGGTCTTCCTAGCAGCAATGGCAAATGAGGTAGATGAAGGTCATCTTCACTCATCTTCAGGACATAGAAATCTGCAGGAAAAACAAAATCTCCAATCTGCACTAAAACATCCTCAACTAAACCCTCAGGTTTAATGTTAGTTCTATCAGCAAATTGTATAGTTAGATCAGTTTTAGTCACAGGTTCAATTTTCAATTGTGAATAGACAGAATAAGGCATGATGTTAATTGGAGATCCAAATTCACACATGGCCTTTTCTGTTTGATTCTTTCCTATTTTACAAGGAATAGAAAACGATCCTAAGTCATGGCTTTTATGATGCAGTTTTCTTTGATATGCAGCAGATACATTCTCATTCATGCAAACATATTTTTCAGAGAACTTACTCTTAGTCATGCATAATTCTTTGAGAAAATTCGCGTACCTGGGTCTTCTGACAACTTTATCAAGCAATGGAATATTTACCTCTATATTCCGTAGTGAATTGAGTTGCATTGCAAACCTTTGAGGGAACGGTATTGGATCATACTTCTCTTGCATCTCTTCCATCCATTCTTCTTCGGCTTGAATTTGAGCAGCGGTTGCTAGTGAAGTGCGCAGACTCTTCTTGTTTTTGGTCGAAAGCTCCTTTCTTCTTGGCGATTGAATGTTGGGCACAGCATCAGGTGGTGGTGCAGCAGAGAAAGCAGGTGCTGGTGGTGGCGATATGGAAGGTGGGACATCAGGTGACTCCGTCTTTTGCGCATTCCACTGTTGAGCTCCTTTAATTGAATTAACTTCGTACCCTTGTGTGAATTTGGAAGGTGTTTGAGGTGAATGTTGATTTTCTACTTGCATCTTCAGAATTTGTGCAAGCATGTTGGTGACGGTTTCTTGTTGTTTTGCCAAAGATGAAACCATATTGTCTAAATTCGTCATTCTTTCTTTCATCTCGGCAAGAGATTCCTTCTCTGATGATCTAGTTGTTGAGTGTTCATCCATCATGTTGAATTGGTGGATGTTTTCGATCATGGTATTGAGCAGCTTCCTTGCTTCTTCAGGGGTTTTGAGTGTTAGGCTTCCTCCACTAGCGGCATCAATATGCATTCGATCTTCATAGAGAAGCCCATCGTAGAAGTTCTGAATCAGCAGTGCTTCACTTAGGTTGTGGTAAGGGCAACTTGCGCAGATTTGGTTGTATCTCTCCCAGTATTGGTGCCACTTTTCTTCAGATAGTTGTTGACAGGATGAGATTCTCTTCCTTACATCAGCTCGCTTGGCCTCTGGAAAATATTTATTCAGGAACACTGTCTCCATCTCCTTCCAAGAAGTTATGGATTTTGATGGCAGCGTGAAGAACCAACTTCTTGCTTTTCCTTCCAATGTTAAAGGAAAAGTTCGAAGTCTTGCTTGTTCTTCAAGCATCCCAGAGGTCGCAACGCACCATATAAAGAAATTTTGTAAGTGCTCATGAGGATTTTCATGAGACTCTCCTTGAAAGGTTGGCAGCATGCGGATCACTCCAGAATTCAGCTTGTATGACGTGTCCATGGCTGGATAGTCAATGCAGAGTGGCGGCAATTCACAGTTGAAATTCAGCTCTCTCAACGAACGTTGTTGCGCCATTGGATTTTTCCTACAAAACAAAGATGATCAAGTGCAAATCAAATAGAAAAAGAAAGGAAAAAGAAAATAAACAATCTCCCCGGCAATGGCGCCAAAATTTATGATCGGTCGTCAGCAAATCATAAAAATAAAAATCCCAAAAATTACTAACTAAAGATAGTTAGGGCAAGTAGGGGTCGATCCCACAGAGAGAAAGGTTATTATTCTTTTTCTTAAAACAAAACAAATAAAATAAAGACGATTTTGAGAATAAAATTAAGTTAAACCAATTTAGCAATTAAAATTATCTAAGAAAACAATCAAGAAAATTAAAGAAAACAATTAATCAGAAAGCAGAAAATAAATTGAGAAAATAATTAAGAGAAACCTCCAACATAGAATTAATATCCCTCTTGACAACAATAACACAGATCATTGATATCTAAAGATTATGAAAACAATGGATTGCTTGCTTGGAATTTAATCCTAAATTACCTTAATTAGATAAAGCTCTTGATTCAGTGTGAATTATCCCTTTTATTCTTTAAATAATTACCTCTTGATCCAATGTGATAATTACTCAAGAATAAAGCATTAAGATCTAGTAATTTACAAGCACAATGGGCAATTAAAAATTGGTCAAAGATTCTTAAATCCCTTGGAAGGAAGATCCTTCGCTTCCAATTGCTACCTCACAATTAAATCCGAAGATCCTTCAAGATATTAATTTAGCTAATGCTACTTAATTTATCAAGAAAGTGCTAGCTTCAATCTATCAAAACAAGCAACATAGAATTCATGCAGAGATATTAAGAATTACCCAATTAATTTTCATATAAAAACACAAAATCTCACCATAATATAAGTCAAGAGATCAATTAAATTCTACATTGGAGAAAAGAAAAGGATTACTCACTCATGAATTGAGTGAGCATCCAAAGAAAAGAAGAAAAACTTATCTATGGATGGGAAGAAGAGGGGCCGGCGGCTCCTAGGGCAAAACTCCTCCAAATTTTCAACAATTCTTCAAAATAAAATTTCTAAATCTACATACATCAAAAACCTAGACTTAAGGTGGCTATTTATAGTGGAAATATCCCTAGAAAATCCAATCCTAACTTGGAAAGTGGTCTAAGTCGGTTTTGAATCCAACTTAGACTCCAAGTTAGAATAAAAGTCATCCTAGAGTAGAATCCAAGTTAAAATAGGATCCTGAAATTTTGCTGAATTCGTGAAGGGACTTCGACGGCATTTTTGGACTTGAAAGTGGCAGAACTGGGTCTTGGACTTCAAAGGAAAGTTGTAGATCTCGGAGTTAGCTTTCCAACGAGTACTCATGGGCTTCAAACGGAGGTCTGAGCAGAATGTTATGATTTTTCTACCAAAACTGCGCCTGAATCCTAATCCTGTTAGGACTAGAATCGGGAATCTACGAGATTTTGGATATTTCCTTGAATTTAGGAGTCATTAATTGGGATTTTAATTCCAATTAATAATTATATGGGCTGAGTATTTTCCCATATTAAATATCCAAAATTTTTTAGCTTCCAGGCTTCTTCATGGCTTGTCTTCAATCCTTCGCAATTAAAGCTCCATTCTTCAATTCTTGCTCTTGAAATTATTCTTCAATGGTCTTCAAATCTTCAAATAGTCTTCAATAAGTCTTCAAACACGAACTTCGAATCTCCAAATCTATACTCAAAATTACTTTGCTCATATATGTGTAAAAAGTCATCAAAATAGCTCCAAAAAAAGTGAAAATTATCAAATTATCAATTTCACATCTCATAAAGACTCAAATCACAAATATTAACAAAATAACATATAATTAAGCATAAATTGATCCAAAAACATAGTAAAATAGCCATAAAAATAGGGTTGTTTTTGCCTCGATCAATGAGTTTGATGATGTGAGCATTGAACATGTTCCTCGACACCAAAATGAAGGAGCAAATGTTGCAGCACAATTGGCATCTGGTATCACCTTCCAAGATGACATTTGGAAGAAAGTGGTGCATGTCGAGAGAATAAGCATGCCATCGGCACTCAATAGAGAGAATGTGTTCGAAGTTTGCAACATAGATCTTCACCACACCGATTGGCGAGAACCATTCATTTAATACCTCAATAATCCATCTATAAGGGTTGAACGAAGGATAAGGACTTTGGCCGTGCATTACACTTTGTTGGCCGATGAATTATATCAAAGAGGTGAAGATGGTGTTTATCTAAGATGCTTGGATAAAGAAGAAGCCAGAAAGGTGGTGAAAGATGTACATCAAGGCTTGTGCGGAGCGCACCAAGCTGGAAGAAAAATGAGATGGCTTATACGTTGTCATGGCTTTTATTGGCCATCGGTGCTGAAAGATTGCATTGAATTTGCTAAAGGATGTGAAGAATACCAAAAATATGGACCTGTTTTTAGGCTTCCATCCGAAGAACTAAACTCAGTTATAAAACCATGGCCGTTTAGAGGTTGGGCAATTGACTTAATTGGAAAAATTTTCCCATCGGCCAGGGAGGAGTGTGCTTCATCATTGTTGCCACGGACTATTTCACCAAATGGGTGGAAGCTAAGGCAATGAATAATACCACCCATGTTGATGTTAAGAAATTCATAAAGGTAAATATCAGTCACCGCTTTGGAATTCCAGAAACACTTACCACGGATCAAGGCACCAACTTTGATGGCAAGCTGATTGTTGAGATGGAAAAAGAGTATGGCCTTAAATTTACAAGGTCTACACCATACTATGCGCAAGCAAATGGTCAAGCCGAGGCCTTCAACAAAGTAATCTTGTCTATCATTGAGAAAATGATCAAAAACGCACCAGGCAAATGGGATGTGCATTTACCAAAGGCATTATGGGCATACCGTATGTCTCAGCGATCCAGCACTGGTGTAAGTCCTTATAGCCTCACTTATGGCCATGATGCCATGGTGCCAGTAGAGATCTTGGCCAAGTCGGCCAGGGTAGCATTCTAAAATAATTTGACTTGGGAAGAATACAATGAATCCATGATGATTGACCTTGAAGATGCGGAGTCAGAAAGATTATTGGCTTTAGATCATTTGCGAGCTCAAAAGAGAAAAGCCGAGAGAAGCTACAACAAAAAGGTGCGCCGCAAGACTTTCATCGAAGGAGAGTTGGTGTGGAAAGCTACTTTACCTATTGGTAAAAGAGATAGAGTCTTGGGAAAATGGACACCTAAATGGGAAGGTCCATTCTGTATAAAGAAAGTGCTAAAAAATGGTGCTTATTGGCTCGAAACTCAAGATAGTAAGTATCACCCAAAGTTCATCAATGGTAGATACTTGAAAAAGTATTATCCAAGTGCATGGGAGACAAAGTCAGTACCAGAACCTGAGTTTGAGCCAATTCCTGAAGAAGATGGTGTGGAAATTATGGCAGTGCAGCAATGCTCAGCCATTTTATTCACCAACGTGTAGTTGAAATACTTAGAGCACTAAGTGGACTTAGCCGCCCCAAGTGCATACTTTCGGCTTTTAAATAAAATAAAAATATTTTTTCCTTTAATTTTTTATTGGAAAATATTGTTTTTGTTTGCAAAAATTGCAATTGGTGATGAAATAGAAAGAAAGTGTGGCTTAAAGCCATCTTTAATGACAAAAGTGCTTTGCACCATCACCAAAAGAAACGAAAAGCTTTAATTCTTAAGCTTTGATTTTTGGCCTAAATTGAAGTAAGGCCAAAATCTTTTAAGGTTTTTATGGCTTTGCACCGATTGCAAGTAAGACCATTACCTTAATTCATCAATTGTTGATTATTTGGTGTAATCAAATTTATACCATAATCAAACATGAACAAGATCTATATGGCTAAAATAAATTTATAAGCCATTAGATAGAAAATATCTCAAAATTAAATTTCTAGTTGGCTAATAAACTTAGCCACTTGTGCATAAAAATTCATAGTTGGCAAAAACAAGTGCCACCAATCCAAATTGCAAGTGTTCAAAAATGAAAAGTGTATAAACTAAAATTTAATTATCCATAAGCACCAAAATCACAAAGTGGTACAATAACCATATTTTCTATCCTACTTCTTGTTCATACCCAGGGACTTAGGAAGAAATTCCCTCGAAGAGAAATATTCATCTGCATAAGAAGAAATAAGGCTCTCAAGGAAATCCCTGTCCTTGATTATCTCCTCATAATCGGCTCCGGACCTAGCAAGATCCTCAGCTTCCTTCATGATGTGATCACAATCCAGCAAAGCCGACTTCTCTCTCTCGGAGGACAATTCAGCAAGTCTTTTCTTAATGGCAACCGCCCTAGCCATGATGGTGTCAAGCTCATCCTGAAGTGCAGCCTCTTCATTGCTTAGAGAAACCAAGTTGCGAGCTCTAGAGACTTCAGAATCAAGCATGGCTTGCCGACCTTCATATTGCCTTTGTTTGGAGCAACACTCATTGAACTTAGAAAGTGCGGGGCGCCATTTAGAAAGAAACAACTCAAGATGTCTGCGGAAGTTGCGCCAAAACTGAACTCCTCTTTCATCAAGTTCAGGTGCAGTGGCCAAAGTAAGGGCAAAAGCATAAAAGACATCTGATCGGTCGTCAGCAATCATAAAAATAATCCCCACAAAACCTAACTAAGTAGATAGGGCAAGCAGGGGTCGATCCCACAGAGAAGGGGAATAGACTTTATCCAAGATTAACTTTTACTAAAAATTCCTTAAGAGTTTTGTTTAGAAACAGGGGATTAAAACTAACAATTAAAATTAACTAAGAAAGCAATCAAGAAAATTAAAGAAAACATATAATAAGAAAGTAGTAAATAAACTAAGAAAATAATTGATAAAAACCCTCCAACATAGAATTAATATCCCTCTTGACAATTATAACTTGGATCATTGATATCTAATAATTATGAAAACAAAGAATAGCTTGTTGGAATTAAATCCTAAATCACCTTAATTAGATAAGATTACCGGTTAAGACTTAAATTACCCCTTTTACTTCCTAACAAATCAATTACCGGTTAAGGCTTAAAGATTCACCAGGAAACAAAGCATTAAGAACTAGCAATTTATACAAGCACAAAGAGCAATTTCTCACTCAAAGTCCCTTATCTCCCTTGGAAGGAGTGGTTAATTCTCAACCAATTGCTACAAACAACCAAGCCTGGACTATTAATCCTCGACTTGATCTAGCTAATGCTAACTCAATTTATCAAGAAAGTGTCGACCCAATCCATCAAAACAAGCAACATAGAATTAAAACAGAGATCAAAGGAATACTCTAACAATTTTCATATATAAGCACAAAATCTCACCATGATATAAGTCAAGAGATCAATTAAATTCTACATCGGAGAAAAGAAAAGGATTACTCACTCATGAATTGAGTGAGCATCCAAAGAATAAGAAGAAAACTTACAGAACTTTGGGGCGAAATCCTCCTCTTGAAAACCTAGCGTTGCCGCCCGTCTCTATGCAAAGAGAGGGTGGCGCACCCTAGCCCTAAAACTAGAAGAAAAACTAGAACTAGAAGAGAAAAAGAAGAAGAGAAAATTATATGTGTGAAGGTATGTGATTTGTGTTACAGGAGGTGGCTATTTATAGTGGAAAATAACCCTAGGAATTCCAATCCTAACTTGGAAAGGAGTCTAGGACGGTTTAGGGTCTAACTTGGAGTCCAAGTTAGATTAAAAGTCATCCTAGAGTAGAATCCAAGTTAAAATAGGATCCTGAAATTTTGCTGAATTCGTGCAGGAATGTCGACGGCATTTTTGGGCTTGAAAACGGCAGAACTGGGTCTTGAACTTCGAAGGAAAGTTGTAGATCTCGGAGTTAGCTTTCCAACGTGTACTCATGGGCTTCACTCGGAGGTCTGAGCAGAAAGTTATGATTTTTCTACCAAAACTGCGCCTGAATCCTAATCCTGTTAGGACTAGAATCGGGAATCTACGGGATTTGGATATTTCCTTGGATTTAGGAGTTATTAATTGGGATTTTAATTCCAATTAATATCTTATATGGGCTGAGTATTTTCCCATATAAATTATCCATAAATACCAAAGCTTAAGAGTTTATCCATGGCTTGTCTTCAATCAAAGCTCCAATTCTTCAATTCTTCCTCTTGAAATAAATCTTCAAAGTCTTCAAATCTCCAAATAAGTCTTCAATGAGTCTTCAAACACGAACTTCGAATCTCCAAATCTATGCTCAAAATTGCTTTGCTCAAATCTGTGTAAAAAGTCATCAAAATAGCTCCAAAAGTAGTGAAAAATAACAATTTCTTAATTTCACATCACTTAAAGACTAAAAACAAAAATATTAATAAAATAGCATATAATTAAGCATAAATGGGTCTAAAAACATAGTAAAATAGCCATAAAAATAGGATCTAATTTAGCTCAATCAACATCTAAGGATTCAGCATCAGCAGCACTTTTGACATTGGCGAGGAGTTCTCTGAGGCCTTTTAGAGCCCTCACCAACTCAGATTCTGAAGAAGCTTGAGGACATGAAGCTGC
This sequence comes from Corchorus olitorius, assembly GCA_001974825.2. Lineage (NCBI taxonomy): Eukaryota > Viridiplantae > Streptophyta > Magnoliopsida > Malvales > Malvaceae > Corchorus > Corchorus olitorius. The sequence continues at coordinate 1,344 of AWUE01017607.1, read as the reverse complement.
TAAAATTCCAGAAGCTTCGGGTAAGGCCTTTGAGATGAATATCTTCAAAGAATCACATTTCCTAGCCAGTGCAGCAGGGTCCTGAAAGAAACCACCAAGTAAGTATTTTTCACTTGTAAATTTCAAAGTTTTGAAAAAAATTGCATAAAGTTTGGTTTCTTACCGAAGGAAAGGAAGTACTTGGTTTGACTAAAGGAGTTAATGCCACCAAAATTTCATCATCAGAGGAATTTGAGGAAGCCTCTTTGGTTGTTGGCGCCACATTTAGATCAACCTAAAATTAAATTTGGTAAATAATATGTTTGCCGAATTAAAGAAAAGAAGTAAGGTGCAGAAACTTACTTGATCATGTGAAAGAGACTTGTTGGCTGAATCCTTTGGTGCAGGTGCAACAGCCTTCTGTTTGATCTCAACATTGGGGTATGGTGCAGCACTAGTGGCGTTAAAATCAGAGATTGGATCTCTTGCCAACTGCACCAAGTTAGGAAAAATCAAAATTTACAATCAATAATGGTGCATGTTTAAAGTCACAAATGGAGGAAGAAACGTTACCTCATCCAGGTGATCCATAACATTGCCACCATCTTGGAAATTAGAACCCATATCTTTCAAGATATTAGCCAACTCCTCATCATTAGGTTGCACTTTGGCTAAGTCTTCATCCATATCACCAAGAGAGGTGGTGTCATCCGAATTGCCATCATCACCATCTGCTGTGATTTTTCTGATTAAATCAACTTCATTTTGGCCATTTTCCGAAGCCATGGGAGTTGGAGAAAGGAGAGGAGGAGAGTAAGGTGGTGAATCATCATCAACATGTTCACGTGGTGAAGGACTTTTTGCCACCTCGATTGGAATAAATTCAAGTAAAAATTAGGTGAAATTCATATAATTTGAGTTATGAATTTAAAGAAAAATCTCAGAACACATACCTGAGATGGAGACGCCACCAAAGGAGGAGAAGTGACGCCATTATCACCATCCAAGTCAACATGAGCAGCTTCCTTGCTCGAACTTGGCACTCCTCTCTTTTGCTTCTTAAGTGAATTTCCACCATCTTCTCGATTGGAAGGTGCAGCACGCTTTGGTGTGGTAGGATTCTTTGGTTCTCTCTTTAGTGCAGGAAACAATTTGGCTGCAAAAGAAAGAGTTAAGTAAAGAAGCAAATAATGGTGAAAATTTACTCAAAATAAACAAGGAAGAAAGTTACCTGAAGGAAATTTGAGTCTAGCAAGTGCGACTTCAACACCTTCACTACTCACTCTATTCCAAATATTAGACCACCACTCAGAGAAATCAGGTGCAACTTGAGGAAAAAGGGGAGTGATGTTAAATCTTTCATCT
>AWUE01017606.1:0-15560 GCA_001974825.2 Corchorus olitorius | reverse complement strand
CAAGGGAGGATAGTACAGTTCAAAACTTGGCTTGTTTTTCCCGCCAATTTCAAGACCAAATGGAAGATCAATGCCAACAAGGTAATTGGTCCAAACCTGCTTCACCACTTCGGAATATTTGAGTGTAGGACATAACTTGAACCAAGAAGGTCCTATGGGGCGGTGCTGAAACATGAAGAACACATGATCTCTCAAATCCCAGAAATACCGAAAGATGAAGTCAGGATCATCTTGCTTAGGCCTCAAACCAAGATATAAAGCACCAAAACAACGAGCATTAGCAAGAGAAGGAGATCTAGTTGGCGCCAAGCTAGGGAAGTACATCCAAGCCCAGAGCTGCACCACCCACAAAGGATCATTCGGTGCGGTAGTTTTATCTTCAAAGAGGTTGAATAAACTTCTGTATATCGCACCAAGAACAAATTGCCCAAGAGCCAGTTTTCTACCAGAAGCCATGATCTTCGCCAACTTAATATGCTCTTGATTGCAACCTTTTGAAGAAGAACATACCATGAATTTGCTAATCAGGCATAACATGAAGGCTGTCAATTCTTCCGCACTAGGAGGTTCATCACCAGTTTTGGCGCACGCACCAATGAAGACTCCGAGAGTAGCTTTGATGCCATTGGGCATAGATATGGTGAAGCCATTTTCTTCATTTGGATGAATAGGCATGGCGCTAGAGATGCCATCCCCATGGCAAGGAAGACTGGTAAGTGCAGCAATGTCCATCAAAGTAATAGACATTGGCCCACAAGGGAAGAAAAAGGAGTTCCAACACTTATTCCAATAGCAAGATAGTGTAGCCAAAAGAGTACCATCATAATGGAATTCATACTTGGAGAGCTGAACAAAGGTTAACAAGTCTTGATCCTTTAATTGCTTCCTACAATGCAGCACGATTCTGTCAACCCACTCAAGCTACCCTTTCGAACCAGTTGGCCAAGATGGAGGTTTGGAAAGCCACATATCCCAATCACGATCTATGAGTTGGAATGGAAGTGGCGCACTTCGGTGCAAAGGGAAATGTTGGCTGACTTCTTCAGAGGGTTGGCCAATAAATGAATTGGCAATGAAATCACCAGGGTACTCCATTTGATTATGAGAAATTGCCAGTGCATACTCAAGATCATCCAAGGAATTTCCATGAGATTTATGTTTGTCCTTGGTTGCTGCACCACCCTTTGTGTTGTTTTCTGCACTCAACATAAGGAAAATTTTGTTAGAATTCTTAACAAATAATAAGTATGGTGCATGGTACAAAAAATTGCAGCCCTATGTGCGAAATTAGGGATGATGTGCGGCAAACAAAGTGCTAGGGTTTCCAAGCCCTTAATCGCATGAAATCAAGAATAATGGCCAAACCATGTTATTTGGCCAACATGTAAAAATTGAAATCAGAAAGCAAAATTGAGCTTGCCAAGCAGTATGCACATATGCGTTGGCAACAATTTTGTGATTACAATGCAATCATGTTTTGAAGCAAAACTATATAGCTTTGAAAATCTTAGTTGCAAGCAATCGGTATATGGCCATAATTGATCATTCGGCCATCGAAAAAAAATTTCAAAGCTTTGGTAAATCTGCCACGTTTGGTTTTTGAACAAAACAAGCAATGTTTGTGGCAATTTTGACAAGCAACGGTGCGAAAATTGCACCAGGAGAAGCAAAAACTATAGGCTTTGAAGCCTAAAATGCATGGAACTTGGAGTTATGGCCAAAATTATTATTTGGCCATCAAGCAAAAATTTAAAGCTTTAATCAAAACAGTTTGCTGCCACTTTCGATGGGAAACAGTAAAGTTAAATTTGGTGGCAAGTTTTGCAAAATTAGGGGCAAGCATTGTAAGCATCATGCGTTGGCACCATGAAGAAATAATCAATTCGGCTAGGGTTTGTGACCAAGCCGACTAGTGCAACAATTTTGGCACCAATTGGATGCCGAATCAGCCTAGGAAAATTAACAATTATGTGCAAGATTAAGTGGTTGATCCAAGCCAATTAATTTTTAAAATTGGAGCAATAATTGGATAGAAACTACCTTGCATGATGGAAGATTTCTCTTGTACCACCATAGATTTCAATTTTGGTTGATTGGAGGAAGGTACATTGGTTCGATGTCGAAGAGAAGAACTCGGAACAGCATGCTTCACTTTGGTGAAAGACTTAGCAGCATCATCATGAGAGCTTTCCTTGGCCGAATGGGACTTGGAGTTTCGGCTATGGCTATGGTGGCCATCCGACGGCTTGGTGTCCTTTGGGGCCATGGTGATGTCGATGGAGCAAGGCTTGGAATTGCGATGGGAAGCAGCAAGGGAGTCGAAGTCAATGATGAAGCAAAGAGAGGAAGAGACTTGCGGCAAAAAGAGAAATTAAGAGCAATTAAAACTCTTAATAATCTTAATTCTTAAATAAAGAATAAAGATTAGGGGGGCATTGTTTATACCATGATTTACACCCAGGGTAATCAGGTAATTGCTCAAAATGGATGGCCACGATTTAATCCTCTAAAGTCCTATGGATGGTTGGATTTAGTCCACCCTAGGCCAAATTCAACAAGGAAAGAGTTGAATTTTGATCTAATTTCCTTAATTACTCCCAAATTACTTACGGAAATTATGGAATTAGGAAATTAATGAAATTAAATGTTTTTATACAGCAAGGCCGCCCCATTTTACTCCACAAATTGGGCCTGGTCGGCCTATGCTATTAAAATCGGATTTGAGCCCTCCCGGGGTAAACTTTTTACAAGTTTTCAATTAAGGTCAATGGGATTAGGGCTTTGAAATTGAGATTGAAGATGAACGAATTTGGAAACATGTATTTTGTTAAAGTTGTTCAAAATATTATGAAGAACACTCTGTCCAAATTTCAGCTCATTCCGAGCCCGGAAGAAAACTTGCATTTTGTGCAATTAAGGACTGAATACAATCCCGAGACATTTTTTGCATGGCGATTTCACCATTTGGCACAATAGCTTGGTTTTCATGCAATATTGATGCTATTTGGAGGAATTTAGTCATTTTTGTCCATTTTCATAACTTTTCACTTTCATTCAATTAAGGACAGTATGGCTAAATTAGCTCGGTTTAAGCCATTGCCTTAATCGATTTTTCATGATTTTGTCATATGACCTTAGTGATATGATAATTAGTCTAATCCCATGTCCAATTGATCAAGTTTAAAGTTTTGTGGCATTTGGAGTCCGTTTCAGCACCATTTGGCTTCTCCGCACTTGGTTTTCCACCCCCTGCTTGCTGCACCGAGATTTTGGAGCCAATTTAATTCAAAATTCAGAAATTAATTGTGATAATTATCACAATTAAGATTCAAAAACGTGGTGGACTTTCTCTTCGCTGATTTTGTGGAATTTTCCTTAATTAAAGGGATTTACATCAGGAAATAAATACAGAAGTTAATGCAGAATCAAGAGGGAGTTAATCTGGATCGTTGGATTGCATCTAACCCTAGGAGGCCGACCCCTATATAAAGAGAGCAGCCTCCAACGAAAAAACTCTTCCAACAGCCTCTCCAAAAAACCTCACCTTAGAGTAATCAACAAACAACCAAGCCCAGTGCTTTCTTTGTCATTTTTCAACAAGTCTCAGAACTTTCATCTCTATTTTTCAATCTTGTTCATCAAGTTCTACACTTGATTCTCCTTTTATTATTTTTAATCTTGTTTTTACAAGACATCTCTTGTATTTACTTTTCCTCTGCAATCAAATAACAACTTCTTGTTATTTTTCCTTTTGAATCAAGAAAATATCCTTTTTACAGCAATCCTTTTTATGTTTCTGAATCTGGAATCAATGATTTAAACACGTTTGCGTGACTTTGATTCGGGATCTGCATCTCGTTCGATTTATTTTATGTTTGCTGCACTCCAAGCAATCCTTTACTTTTTACTGCACTTTTTGTCAATTTTTACTACAAAATTGAACTTTTATTTTTACTTGCATCTTTTTCTCAATTTTTAAGACAAAATTGATCTTTTAATTTTCATTGCACTTTTTATCAATTTTTGGACAAAATTGATTGGCACGCTCGGTACCCTTTCACCAAGATCTCCAAAGAGATTTTTTGACGCGAATAGTTACATTCCCATATCTTTTATTGTGTTGTTTACTTTTGTGCCCCCTATTTAATTTAATTAACTATGGTTTGAAAAAGAATAAAACATTATTAATCATGCGGTATGGGAATGTTACATTCCCTATCCAAACCCAACCAAATTATTCCCATAGGAATAAAGCACTATTAATTGTTGTTTGTTTCCTTCGTTGAAAGTCAGCACAGCAAGTGTGAAGGTTTATTTCACATATCGCACTTCCTATCTTCTCTTGATATATTCTGAAAAAGAAGAACATAAACCATGATGAAGATGCCCTGCCACCCAAAACCCAAAATAACAATAGTAAGACCAAACTTTCAACATTTTCCCATATATAATCTTAATTCTTGTTAGAAAATTTACCTTGTTGCAGCATGCGATTTGTCAAATCCCCCCATAAGAGAGTCACAAACAGGACGGATTGAGGAATGCTAAATACACTCTCTCCTACACTCTCCTTTGGAAACTCTCTCTCATTGGGCCAACTCATTCATTTTTAACACCTAAAACTGGTAACTTGTTCGGCTCCCCATATCATATTCATATATACCAGTTATTTATACCAGTTATTTTTATTGTTTGACATCAATTCATATATACCAGTTTATGCAAAAAATTCATATATACCAGTTTGTGCATTTGTTTTAGATATATGGGCCAAACTTAGTTTAGTTTTCTTTTCCTTTTTCTTTTTCCTTTTTTTTCCAAGGACGAATAGCTTTTTTTTTTTTTTGTGACTAAGGCTGAATAGTTAGTTCACCATATTATATATCAAGATTTTTTTTCACCAAAAAAATATATTATATTTTTTCAATAATACCCTTTATAGTTTATACAGAATTTTCTTCTTAATAATGCACTTAATTTTATATCTCATTAGTAACTTTTGTACTTTTAAACAGTTTTTTTTTAAATCTTTATATACAAAGTAGTACTGCCTGCGTTTCGCTGCAGGTGATATATTTTTAGTCCTAAGAATTTAAGTTGGGAACCAAATTGGAAATTTAATAGTCACTTTAATTATTATAAATAAGAATTTGCAGGTGATATATTTTTAGTCATAGGATTTTAAGATGGGAACTAAGTTGGGAATTTAGTAGTCACTTTAATTATAGATGAATTTATTTTTGAATGAATTCCATGAGGGATTTGATCGAAATAGGGAAAATTATTAGTTAGGCATTGTGATTGGCAGTTACCCTTCGTTCGCTTCGGTCAAATAATTGTTTGAACTGATTTGTTGTTTTGATAAAATATTCCAAAAGTAGATTATGCCCTTCAAATTTCAATGTCTCTATTCTTTTTCTTTTTTATGAATACTCATAAATAATTTAGCACTATAAATAAATTTACAATTCATCAGATTATTTCTTTTTCTTTTTTTTTTTCACCAGGTATCCAAAACTTTACTCTTACTAATCCGGATTTGACCTGCGTCATTATTATATTTAATTCTTTTTAAGAACTTCAATGTACAATACTACATTCCGAATATCGACCAATTTCTACGGTTCCTATTATCTCAATTGAAATAATTAATATTTTAATTTAGATAAATTAATATATTAACTTCATAAGTGAAGTTACTAATTCCATCAAATCTTATCACAATTAAACAAACAATTTGGCTAACAGGTTCCCCAGGGGCACCCGTTAAGAACCGATTATTGTTTAGCCTGGAATAATTATTGTTGCGCCAAAAATATCTTGCTAGAGTTTTCGCGGAGAATTCTTTATGACAGAATAGGGGCGTGTCAGTCAATTTGCTGAAATTGACAAAGAGGTTGTAAAAACTAGATCTGGTGCGCGGAGCAGCAGATTAAAAGATTAGAGCGATTTGTGGGGACTGGATCAAAGTCGCATTTAAATCATTGGATCCACAACAATTTGTTTTCCTGAATTGGCGCCTACGAGATCTCTTTTGGATTTGAAAGAAAAATAACAAATTGATTGTTATTGATGAGAGAGAAACACATGTACAATATTTTTATGTCCGGAGACTAGATTGAAACAAGAGAAAAACACTAAAAGAGTGTTTGGGTGTCCTGAGACAAGATTTAAACAAAAAAAATATGAAGAATGAGTAAGAACTCGTGATGAACAAGAGAAAAAGCGCGGAGCTTTTGAGAGAAAATAAGCACGGGGCTTGGTTTTTTGCGCGGAGCAAGTTTGTAGCTTTAGGAGCTGGTTTTTGAGATGAGTGATATCTGTGAATGTGAATTGGAATGGATCCCTTTATATAGGGGGCGGCATGGGCCTTGAATTTAATGGGCTTGACTTTCTGAAGAAGGCAAATTCTTCCTCCTAGGTAGATGATAGCTCCTAGGAAGGTGCAGTGAAGCTTCCTTCTTCTTTTGATTGCTTCCAACTACTGGGGAGAGGGAAAAAGAAATGCTAGGGCGTCACTCTCTTGGATGGGAGATGGAAATCTTCCTCCTAGATGGTTGATGAATGATTTTTCCTTCTTCCTATCACACTTCAGCATGCCTTCGTTGCTTCTTTTGTGCCGAAATCAACCAATCTGACTAAGTAGTGGCCTTCTGACATCATGACTTGGAATTTGAACACTAAGGCCACGGAATTATCTTTACTTAATCATATTTAGTTCTCCAAATCATCAAAATAATTTAGTTAAGAAAATGGTTTAAACCGGGGTGACAAAGCCATTTGTCCTTAACTGAAAAGAATGCAAAAGTTGCAAACGAAGTCGGAATAAGCCAAAATTTGACCAGTAGGCTTAGATTATCTCCATAAGACTATGGAAAAAATTCCAAGTGAATTCGAGCTCTCCTTCATGGTGAACTTGGTTTCACTTCCCAAAATGTCCTTAATTGAAAATCGGGCATAAGTTTTTACACCGATGTCAGAATAAGGTGAAATTTTACCAAGATGATCTACATAGCTCAAGGATCATCATGGTGTGCTCCTTGGTAGAAATCGCAGCCTCTAGCCCCCTCAATTGATCAATTTTACCATTTTGTCCTTAATTGAACAAAATGCAAAAGTTGTAGTTTTGCCTCCCGGGGAGAGGGAGAGGGCTAGGCGATTTCTCCACCATGTTAGGTCGAATATGTTGAGGAGGTGTGAGGTGGAAAATCTCATGCCTCTCTCACGTAGATAGGTGTTTCTCTTGCTGACAAACTTTAGCTCTCCGCCTCCTTCCTGTAGGAAGAGGAAAATAATTCTTCCTGAGAGAGGAGGGCTGCCTCTCCTCTACATGGGAGACGACTTTGGCTTGGTATTTAAGTCCATGAGATGTCTTCCATCTCATGGTTAGATGGCATACCACTTCCCTTTTTACTGCTTGCCTCCCTAGCTTACAGCAACATTGAAGGAAACTGCCTCTTTTAATTGATTTTCTGCCTCCTTCCTTGATATTGGGCGGCATATATGGATAATAATAATTTCAAAAATTATTATTATTTATTTAATAATTTCGGCCTTAATTAATTAATTACAAGAATTTCGTATTTCAATTAGAACTAGGGTGGTGCAGAAACTAAGTTTCAATAGGATTTGTAATCAAATCTTGACCACTCATCTTGATATAAATTATGTGAAGCCCAATTTACCCTCAATTGTAAATTGAGGTATAAACAATTATTGTTTAGGCTTGAATTATAATATTTATTGATTTTAAGGGTAAATCTTAAAATTTAAACATATTGTTATAGGATTTTAGAAATTAATTAAATGAAATTAATAAAAGTTAATTATAATTTTATAAGGATTTATCCCCAAATATCATTATTGAAAGCTCTGATTAATTTAGATTTGACCTGAATCATTATTATTTTTAATTCGTTTTTTTTAAACTTCAACGTACAATACTACATATTCTCAATTTCTATCAATTTCTACGGTGATCATCATCATCAGCATCTTATTCTACTTTTTATCATTTATATATTTGTGATAAATTGCTTTAAATTAATGATAAAAAAATATTGAATTTAGGAAGAATTAATTATAAACTGCTAAAAATTGAAATTAGTTGAATGCTACTTACAATAAATATCGGCAAAGTTTAAATAGCATTATGAATCTAATTCTTTTTTTTTTTTGCCAGAATTATGAATAGCATTATGAATCTAATTCTTGAAGACTTCTTTTTTGGTATTGAACCTGCACCAATTAAAATAATATTTCAGTATATATACATCTACTCTTATGTTCTTGTATAGGTCCTAGTTAAAGGAATATATAGTATTCAAATTCATATTTTTTTAGTAAGTTATCCAAATTTATAGAATAAGGTAATTTTAGATTTTGTAATTTTTTAGGTTTAGTAACCTAGTTTTATATTGAAATCCGAATTTACCCGACTCATTACAATTCGGGTGTTGAAATGACCCAATATATATAGTAATTTGGATCCGATTTTATCCGACTTGAAATAACCCTAACCCCGTTAACCCCTATAAACACTATGACTCAAACTTGATTATATCCAATTTGATAAGACCCGTGACCCGTTAAACCCCGTGACTTGTTAAGACCCAAACCTGAACTCGACCAAAGTTTCGACTTTACCCGCAAAATTGTCACCTAGGAGTACCAAATTCTTCTTTGAAGAAGAATACTACCTTGTCACTCAATAGCTAAGTCTATTTGGAATATCTCAAAAAAAGTCTATTTGGAAGATGGACCCCATATACTCTTGACATGAAGGAAAACATTACTATTCCACCAAAAAAAACAATACTAACATGGCAAAAAATTTTATTTGCATTTATTATTGGTAAGAAGATGTGAGAGCATTTTTGTGTGAAAGGTAGGCCTGGCCCGGCTCAAGGGGTGGATTCTAGCCGGCCTTAACTTCCCCAGAAGAAGAAGTGGGTTTCTGAAGATGGTGGCAAGGAGGAATGAGGAAATCTCCCGCGGTGATTGATGAGACTTGCAACAGCAAAAGTAACTCTTGTCCCCGAGGAACTGAGGAGGATGAAAAGATGGGAAAATAACTCTGTAATGAAATTCCCAAAAATCCTGTTGTAACTGAGTGAGACTTCCTGCGGCGGATTGTCCAATGATGAAATAGATGGGGAAATAACACTTTTCCTGAGGTAATTTCTGGGAAAATAACTCTCTTCTCAATGTCGACAAGAGGAATTGAGAAGGATGAAAAATATGGAAAAAATAGCTTTGTAATTAAAATACCTACTATAAAATGAATCAAAAACTTTTATTACTTTCTCGAATTTGTAGGTAACAACATGAGAGGTGGGTATTGGAAGAAAGAAGAAGGAATACATGTGAGAAAATGGAATCAAAACACAGACTTTCGATAAAGAAAAGAAAACACCCATTTGAACAAGAGAGACCCGATCTAATAATGGGTAAGTGATTGCTGTAGAGAATCGTTGTGAATTCTTGGGAAGAACTTGGTTCTTGTGTTGTGTTGAGAGTTGGGCAGATATAGTGTTCTTGAGGTATGTTTTGTGCTTGTGCTCTCTCATGAAAAAAATCTCTCTTGTTTTGATTTGGAAGCGGCCATTTATAGCCATTCTTTTGCCCGGCGGTCCGTTTGGCCTTGCTTTTTTGCTGATTTCAGTGAAAGCCTTTGGGTTTATGTAGACACCCATTTTTGGCTTATATCTTTTGATTTGCTCCTTAATTTGCATCAGAGTCACTCATGGGCATTTTGGTCATTTTAGGTCCATTTTAATTTAGATTAGCTAATTCATTTTTAGTCATCCATATTGCAATTGAAAAACCCAAAATTATTTTAATTGGCACCTTTGGCATTTTTTATGCATATTTCAAGGCTTCATTTAGTAATTTTGCATTTTCATCTTTTAGCTTAAAATTGATTTGTTTAGGCATTGCATATATAGGTTGCATTGAAAAAAAAAATCTAAAAATATTTTTGTTTCATTCTAATCACATTAAGGAAATGTTTTTTTTTCTAGTCACATTAATATAGTATTTCCTTTGTTCTTACAGTTCATTTAGTCTCATTTTATCCTTACATTTCACTTACTCTCATAGGTAATTCACTTACTCTCATAGGTAATCTAATATGCATTTGCACATGCATGTCATGTTACCACTTTCTTTTATTGTGCTCCCTTTCTTCTTTGATATTGTGCTTCCCTTTTTTTTCTTTAATATATGGCATGGCAATAAGTATAATTAGAAAATAAAAATGTGGTTATTCTAATTTAGACTAAATACATGAAAATAAAAAAAAAGAAAAGAAAAAAACGAAGTTTTACATTCGCATTTGTTGATCACAAGTTTCAGGAAAATACAAAAAATGCAGTGTTCATTTGCTTTCACACTTTACTTTACCATTACATTTGCAAAATACAAAAAAAATTAATTAAAAAAATTTATTTAACTAAGAAAAAACAGGATAAAACTCTCTTCCCTTTGGTCGCTCCTTAAATCTCAAATCCCACGTTTCGGTTGCCATTCCATGCCTACCTAAATCTCAAATCCCACGTTTCGGTTGCCATTCCATGCCTACCAACTCTGTTTTCTCTCTTGCTGGTGAAATGTAACAGCACCAAAGCCTTGCAACAGCTCGCTATTCACCATGTCAGACATTTTAAACCTAGTCAGCATGTAGCATTCTTAACACTGCATTGATCAAATAACTCATGCATTTTTCACATTAGCATATACGATAGTTTTTGCGTTTTACGCTCATGCATCATCATTCTCTCATAAATCTCAGCAAGCATATAAAGACATTCAACTCAACTCATCATTGCATTTTTGCCATTCAAACTAGTAGTGTAGTTACTTTTTGAGTTAAATTACAGGCATGATCTCATTGCATTTCACAAATTACAAAGCATTTAGGCATCTCACTGCATTTTTAAACAAAACAGCACACACATTCGTTTTTCAACACTTAGAATAGGTCATTGCATATCATTCAAAGACAGCCTCATGCATCAATCACAGTAGAGAATTAACCTTAAGAGAAAGCATTCAAGCATTAGTATTTTATTCACATATACTTTGTAATAAACAACTCAATAGAGAGCATGGCATCTTCATCTGCATTTTACACTAATCATACAAACAAGGCAGCAAGCATATCAGGAACACTACAATAGTCCATTTCATTTAACAAAGTAGAGAATACCATAGAACGGACAAAGCAAGAGACCTTACCTGGACTTACCACGTCAGCAACCCTAAAGACAAAAATTCATCCCTCGACCAACCTCACGTTTTGTACCTGCGAACAAAAAACCAGGTAAGTTAATAAACTACAAATAGCAAGAAAAACAAAGAGGATCCTGCAAGCACCCACCCCCTGCCATACCAACCGACACCCACTACAACCAACCAGGACACCCAACCAAAAAAAACAGAAATGACAAACGAAGGGCATGGATATTGAATAAAAAGGAGAGAAGTAAAGAGATAGGGGGGTTTCGGTTTGGAAAAAAAAATCTTTAAGTTCATCAACAGAAAAAAATACCCAAAGAAAAGATACCAAAAAATTTAGCTTTCTTTCAATCAAAAAAACAAAAGGAGAGTCCATACACAGAGAAAAAAGCAGTTCATACAAAAACAATAGAAAAAAACCCATTTATACCAAAAGAAAACAATTCACACTAAAGCACAGTTCATACCCAAAAAGGAATTCATACTAAAAAGTTCATACCCAAGGAAAAAGAAAAGCAGAGAGGGGGGAGGATACAAAAAGGATCTGGCTAGGGTTATAATTCTCAAGGTTCACCAACGATAGTGAAGAATATACCAAAAAGATTCCAAAAAAAACCCTTTTTACTTTCACATTCCCATGAACCGAACCCCGAGTCCACAAAAGCAGAAAACCCAAAACCCCTAAGCTTAGCAGAAAGGTTTCCACTCTTATGAATACCCACAGAAACAGAAAGTACACCAAAAAATAAAAGCCTTACCCCTATTTGGATGCTCCTTCGGTGTTCAACAGTGTTCTTTGATCACGTCGGTTCCTCAACAAAAAATCAAAAGAGAAAAAAACCAAAAATGGCATTAGTCTCCAACTTTTAGATGTTATAGCTTGAGTGATCCATCTCTAATTTCATCCGGTAGAGAGAAAGAACAAAGAGAGTGGACAAACATACCCGAAAAGCTGTCCTATCCGACGGTCAGAATCGGAGATCGGGACGCCACAAGCTTTGTTCGGGTGGAGACGGTTCATCGGGTTTGAAGCTTGGGGTTTTAGGATTTTCAGTGTTAGGGAGCTTGGATTTGTATGAGACTCGGTGGGTTTGTCAAGTAGACCGAAGGGAATAGCATAGTGTGAGAGGGGGCTCATCCGACGGCTGGATCCGTCGGATCGGAGGAGAAAAAAGTGGTTCGGCCAAGGAAGATGTTGGAGCTTTGCAGGGCAGATTTTGGGAAAATACCGTCGGAATCGAGTTTGGGGTGTTGAGGAGAAGCTGCCCGCTCATTTCGAGCTTCATCCGACGATGGTGGGACCGCCGGCACGGTGGTCCGAGGCGGCATCGACGGTGATGGCGATTCCTGGTAGGGGCGGCGGTGGCTTGAGTAGTTTTTAGGGTTTGAAGTGGAAAGAAAGAAGGAATATATAGCCATCCGTACGACCCGACCCGGAAACCAGTAGAGCTAACCCAAGACCCGACCTGTTTTTCTTTGGGTAACTATTTGGGCTTCTTCCTTTATAATCTGTTTGGGCCTTTTATGTTTATTATTTGGGCTTCAGTCATTATTCATGTTTGGGTCTAGAGAGTGATTATTTGAATTTCGTCTTTATATTAGATTTTAATTTTTCTGTTGGGCTTTATATATTTTGGGCTTTAGTGAAGGCTTTTACACTAATTAGCTTATTTTTTTTCTATAATTGAGTAGATTTGATTTAGCTTAAGCAATTTAGTGCAGATGAAATTCTAGAATTAGTGTAATTCCACAGTTTAGTTCAATTGTTAATAGACTAGTAAAACGAGAAAAAGGAAAAGGTCAGATTAATTTGAGCATATGCATTCACGTTTAATTTTCTAAATTGTTGCTATTGCCATGTTCACGTGAATAATTGAAATGATCCGATAATGGGGTGTATGATTGGGATTTGGACAGCCATTGTCGGTCTTAATTCATCGCCTCTAGGCTTGGAACATCTGGACGAGGGTCTTACCAGTATGAGTGGAAGGCACCCGGACAGTGTTCCTCGTATAATTGCCCGGTAAACTCACATAAATCGAAATCCATGCATCTCGTGCATTCATGCATATAGAGACTGGAATTAATATGGGTTATTAAAAGTTAAGATTAAAGTGAAACATTTCATCTCTAAAAATCCAAAAAATTTGATTGATTTTGGTTCTTTTTTTTTAATTTTAAATCCAACTCAAGAGTCATTTCTAAAAAAGAAAAAGAAAAAAAGAAAGAAAAAAGAAAAGAGGATATCAACTAGTTTTGTTTCTTTTTCCAAAAAGATCAAGGCTTAAGTTTTATTTAAGAAAAGATTTTTGTCATAAGGGAATAAGATGGGGATAACTAAAAGAAAAATGGAAATTTTGCTTTCTAAAAACGGAAAGGTTTTACAAGATGATGATTCAAAATCCCACACCTAAGCGAAAGAATCCAAATCGAAAATTTTCAAAATTAAGAAGAGATTTCAAGGCTAAATAAAGTGATAAAGGAATATCAAAATGAATGTTTTTTGAAAAGATTCCCAAAAGTCAAAAAATTTAACCAAGTTTTATTTTCAAAAGGGGAAGACTCCCACCTTGTTTCAATTTTTAAGTAAAGGGAAGGTTCCCATTTCTATCAAATGAGAGTCATTTTGAATATACAAAAGCCTTGGTTCCCAAACTTTCTTTATATACGAAAATCCATTTGTGCTTGAGTAACCTTGTTTTCGAAATCAAACAAAAGATTCATTTTCCTTAAGTCGTTTAAAATGTAGGAGCAATTACAACCAATAATAGAAACCCATAGTTAATTCTAGACTAGTCAGTGCTGTCATTTGACAGGCGTTGTGGGGGTGCCGATCCTTCCCCACGCGTACCTGATTCCCGAACCCTTAAAGACTCTGGTTAAGTAGACCGTTTGTTAGGTTTAGTGTTACCTTCGCCAAACTTAGGTTAATATTAGACTTAATAATCTGATAGGTGGCTAATCACACCTAAGTTAAAAAAGATTAGTGGCGACTCCGGTTTTTCAGTCGTTTCGACAGAGTCCCCGGACTCGAACGTTGCGACAGCTTGGCGACTCCACTGGGGACCTTAGAGAGTCAACTGAACACTGGTTTAGAATTTAACTAGGGTTTACATAATTGGTTGTTTGTTTGTTTTTATTCTTGTTTAATTCATGTTTTCATGCTTTTATTTATATATGTATATTCTATCTAATCTTTTATCTGCTATGTTTCTCTTGGGGGTAGTTTAGTAATTTTGGTTGGGCGTGGTTGTTAAAGGTTTGTCTGTTCCTTCACACGTGCACTAATAAGCTTGCATTTGTTGCATTACATGAGTTTATACCGGAGCTCTAACCATTTTAGGAGGAGGCAAAGTAGCTAGCCCTCGTGTGATGATAGTCACCGTGCGGGTTTTTAGTGAAACACCTCCACTCAGACTGAACCCTTTTCAATGAGCCTATGATGGCGAGGATTGAGGGTCTTACTAGCCTAAGTAGGCGTCAGTAAGGACAGTTTGGGAGCCTTTAGAACTGTGAAAAGCCTCACCCAGCATATAGATCCCTGAGAGATATCCAGCTTAGTTAGAGCCAAACCCGTAAGGATAAAACCAAGTACACAAAAGGGAACATTTCTTACCTTCACTAGCACGTTTTTGTAAATTGGATCGTAGAGTGAGCAATGCAATTGCTCACAATAAGTAGACTAACCTGCCCAAAGGTAACATATTTGCCAAGATTTTCATGGAAAATGTTTTTGACAAAACTAGTGGGGGCAATTTCTTTTTCGAGTGTTTCTTTAATTATCATTCACTTGTTTTTCCCTTTTATATATTCTGAGTTGTTATTGACTTTTTTCCTTTGTTTTCTTATTTTCTCTTTATTTCCTTTCAGTTGCATCACACATGATTCATGCATTCGTAGGATTTGCCAGATTACAATCGGGGTAAACGATGCTTGATTAAGTTCCAACTGTGACAACACCGCAAAAAGAGATCAAAATACATGGTTCAACCAGACAGTACTTCACAATCATCAAATTCAGTACAAAATCCTTTCAAAACAAAAACCTTTGTCGTAACCACAAGTGTGGAGCTTTATAAGAACCTTGTACTAAACACTTTTTTTCAAAGGACTCATGTATCGAAAACTTTTGGAAATCTTAATCAAGTATTTTTCGTTCCCATTGTCTTATGGCAAATATTTAGATATCGCATATTCTTAACCCTCTGGTTTGCAGGTTTCATCATTTATGCATTCATGTCCTGTTATATTCTCATTTGTACATATGTCGATCATGCAAAACCATGCATTTGCTCATCAGTATATTCTATCATGTCATGCAC
>AWUE01017605.1:0-51594 GCA_001974825.2 Corchorus olitorius | reverse complement strand
CTTTAAAGAATTCCAAACCTCACATTGCCTCAAAAATGAAAATCCCAAATCAAAATCCACACTCATAATGAAAACATAACCAAGCTTCATGGTTAGTGGATCTTACCCCATTGAATTTTGAACCTCAATACCACTGTTAGGAGCTCTACAATTTCGCATCAAACTGACGAAATAAAACAAGGACATGGTGAGGATGGATTTAATCCAATTGCATGTGAACTTCCTTGGATTTATTCTTACACAATTGCAGAGAGAGAGAGAGCTTAAAGGGAGAGAAAATGAAGGTTAGAAATGACGGTAGAAGGGAGAGAGGGAAGAAGAGAATGAAGCTCAATATATCATGAAGGTAAAATGACAAATTGCCCCCAATGGTTCTTAATCCTTTTTATTGGTTCCCAAACTTATAAATTCCTTGTAATTTGATCCTCCACCTTATCAAAATTAAATCCTTAGCCAATTCCTAATTTAAGTCCAAAAATTTCAAGTGTCACAAAGATTATTGTAAACCCTACAAAGTTATTAAAAAGTTTAATAATCCTTCTAAAATTCACAATAAGATTGACAAAATTCTATACTATATATAAAAGTACGAATAAGGGGAAACTTTTTGTTTTCCGATTATACCCTTTTTTTCAAATATATTTCTAAATTATCATTATTAATATATTTTAATTATGTTATTATTAAAATATAATTTTATGTATATTTTTCGATTGTACTATTTTTTCAAATATATTTTTAAATTTTTACTATTAAAATATATTTTAACTATACCATTATTAAAATATAATTTGTGTATTTTTTTCAAATATATTTCTAAATTCATAATTTGTACAAAATATCATTTTTTAATTAGAAATTAATTCGGAAAAAGGTAGGAAAGTGGTATTAGAAGCGTGAGAAGTCCTTCAGTCTTTTTGGTATTGAGTTAAATATTTTTTATTAGTATTGTGACCCAAAATTGAGGAGAAATTTCTCGGGTCAAATTTTACAAAATTTTAGCTGAAATCATGTACTAACCATCACGGTTTTTGACTAACCGCGTTCCGAAGCCCCGATTCATTTTTGCAAGATTTTTGGCACCAAGTCTCATTGAAATATCTATATCCATCTAAGCAAATCTTACCCGCATTGAATCATGTTTCTACGAGCATATGAATCATGTTTCGATTCAATTAGGAATTAATTCAGAAAAAATAGAAAATACGATATTAGAAGCATGAATAGCCTTTCAATATTTTTGGTGTTGACTTATATATTTTTTATGAGTATCATGGCCAAAAATTTAGGAAAATTCTTTCGGATCAATTTTTACAAAATTTTAGCCGAAATCGTGTACTAACTATCAAGGTTTTTGGCTAAAAACGCGTTCCGGGACTCCGACTCAGATTTGCATGATCTTTGGCGCCAAGACTCATTGAAATATCTATATTTATCTAACGAAATCTCAGCCACATTGGATTTAAAGATTTGTTTTTACGAGTATCTCAATTCGGTTTTGATTTAATTAGAAATTAACTCGAAAAAAATAGAAAAAAAAATATTAGAAGCATGAAAAGCCCTTCAATCTTTTTGGCATTGATTTATATATTTTTTTTATGAATATGGTAGCCGGAAATTAAGGAGAAATGTTTCGTGTCAAATTTTGTAAAATTTTAGCAGAAATCGTGTACTAACCATCACAATTTTTGACTAAAAACGTGTTTCTGGGTGCCGGCTCTATTTTGCATGATTTTTGGCGCCAAGTCTCATTGATATATCTATATCCATCAAACTAAATCTCAACCACATTGGATTTAAAGATTTGTTTTTACGAGCATCTGAATCATGTTTCGATTTAATTAGAAATTAATTCGGAAAAAATATAGGAAAATCGATATTAGAAGTGTGAAAAGCCTTTCAATATTTTTGGCATTGAATTATTTATTTTTTATGAGTATCGTGGCAAAAAATTTACAAAAATTCTTTCGGATAAATTTTTGTAAAATTTTAACCAAAATCGCGCATTAACCATCACGATTTTTGGTAACAAAGGACAATGACAAAATGAAACATATTGTATAGAAAGAAGTTATACTTTCATAGCCTATTGCATTTCAATAATGAGATGCGTTAATTTATAATTAGTTTCATATATATTTAATATTTAATTTAAAAATTTCTTCAATTTAATTCTATTAGATTAGTAATTGATGCTTTGACTTATAATTAATTTCAATTATTTTAATTATTTTTAATTTAAACGCGTTCAGTCACGTGCAAAGCACGTGAAAGTTAAAACTAATATTAACAAGTTGATCGGTCCGCGCTGGCGCGTTGGACATTTTTTGTTATAGATTTTGTTATTATTGTTTGAATGCAGAAAGATTTCGTTCCAAAAATTTGTAATTTTATTAGTATTTTGTGTATTTGTGAAATAGTTTGCCAATTAAATAGATCTCAATTTTCTATATATAGAACTTATTAATGGTGGTTGAGTTTTATAGCTGTAAAATTCATTTTTTGTTGATAAAATCATATATCTTGTAATCCATTTCTTATTCTCGGACATTAACCTTTGCTACTTAAAATATCTTCTTTCTCATAAATCTAATAAAATTCTTTCTATCACTATAGTTTGAGAAAGGTGAGAGTCGTTTTTATTTTTTAAAAGAAAATTATTAAATTAAAACAAAACCAATTAGTTTGAAGATTTTAATGGGTTTTACACACAAAATTACAGAAAGAGTCAAATTAGGAAGAACAAAAGGAGGACACAAAGTGGGCAAATGGATCTTCCAAAAAAGTGACAAAAGACCCAAATGAATGGTGAGAAACTAATTAAAGGCCTTCTTAGTACATAAATAATACGTGATTTGATGGTCAATAAATGCTTCCACATTCAACCGGTTAAAAACTCTTGCAATTACAAAAAAGGGTTGGAGAAAAAGGGAATGGTGAGAAACTAACTGAGGGCCCTCTTAGTATTAACCAAGTGAGAAAAGACATAAAAGGACAAAAATGTTCAAACCGAGCCTCCTCATCAATCCTCAAAAGGAGCTTTTAGTAATATCCCTAGGTGTTTCAAATAACAATATACAAGTGGTCCGGTTCGCGCTGGCGCGTCGAACATTAAAAAATTTGGATTGTTTAAGAATTACTTCTATATATTGAATGCAATCGCTCGATGTTGAAAAAATGTTTTAAAGTTACAACATGATCTAAAATTTATTATATTTCTAAATAGCAACTATTAATCTATAAATGGAAAACTGGATTTGCTTGAAACATATTATATCATCTAAATTGTAAAGCTTGCTTATATAATGTCTACTGTTTAAAAACATACAATACCTAAATGATTAACCTATATTTTTATCTAGTATCACAAAAATTAAAGTCTATGCCAATTGGAGAAAATAATTGCATGTCTTAAGCCATTCTAAATGAACTTGAACTAAGTAACTATTAATTTCACTTCTTTATATAGTTAATGCAAAGTTCTATTTAATTAAAAAAATAGTTAGTATAGATGAAGGATTAATTTTCTCTATATCACCAATCATGGATTATTTAGCTTTTCAATACACTAAAGAGGAATTCTCCCAACAATAAATACGTCTATACTAATGACTTTCCAAAACGGTTCCAAAGGACATGCAATTACCAAAATGACCAAATAGGTAAAGAAAAGATAAAAATCTAGTTTAGACTTTTCTATAATTTACCAAGTGAGAAAAGACCAAAAAGGACAAAATGCTAGCTCCTCATCAATCCTGATTTGGAGCCTTTAGTAATTTCATTGGGGGTTTCAAATAATATTTAGTATTAGTATAGTATATATATATATATAAATTATTGCTAATTGAATCCGTAAAATTCAAACATGTTCAATGATTTGAAACATTTTCTTTTTAAAAAAATTCATTATAATTCCATATAAATAATAAATTCGAATTTTGTTTTAGTGTGAATTGAATTCTTTTTAGAAATTTAATAGTGTCTTCTGCCAAAAACCAAAAAGAAATTTAATAGTGTCTTCATATATAAGCTTCATCAATATAATCAATGGAAATTCTAATCTTCTCTATTTTTCCAAAAATTTTCCAAAGTGAATGTGTAATTGGATTCTTAATGTTAAACTTGATCAGATGTGAATGAAGTTGTTAAGAATTAGGAGAATTAAGAGAATCAAGTAATAACAATTCATTATTTTCATATGTTGTTTTATCCAACGTCATCCCACACTATTTTCCTCTATTTCCCAAAATTCAAATAAATAATGATTTAGATAATTAATATTCAATTACATTTGGTGTGAATGAGTCATAGTATTAAATCGCAGTCGTGGACCCTGTCGCGGACACGATCACGGTGTCGCGGTTACGGGTGTCGTGAACGTTACGTAACGCATCACGGGTGTCGCGGTCGTAATTTTTTTTCAAAAAATCGCATTAGTTACAAAACTAATAAATTTATATATGTTGACATTGTATTCATTCATTTTAACCTTGATTATAAATAGTTGTTCTTTTGCTTTTTTAAAGGCAAAGTTAGGAAGATTTTAATAAGAAAAAGGCCTCCAACTAACTAGGTTTAATTAAACGAGTCCTAATTAAATATATTTTGTTATAATAAGGATTATGGAAGGTAAATAATTAAGTTTAAGAGGTGTCAAGGTGGTGTCGCGGGCCGTTACACCGTTTTTTGGCCTCCGTCGCGGCCGTTATGTAACGGTCACGGCCGTGACACATGCAACTCCTATAACGGTGTGCCTCTGTCGCGGCCGTTATGTAACGGTCACGGTCGTGGCACATGCAACTCGTATAACGGTGTAACGTATCGGAAAAAATCGTCACAATGCCTTCAAAATCCGTTACGTAATGGCCGTTACGTCGCGTAATGGCCGATATTTTGTAGTATGGAATGAGTACTTAGGGTTTTTGATAGTGTTTTCAAATCCGGATCAGCTCGCCCGATCGAACCGGTTTAACCGTGGCCTTGTCGGTCTGGAGAGACGCCCTTGGTGACTTTAAGAACTGTCAAAAACCAGTCAAAACCCGGAAAACTCGGATCGGTACACCCGGAAAAACCGGAAAAGAACCGGACTTTTTGTAAATTATGGTTAAATATTTGCCCAATTTTACAATTTCTCAAGACCTTTGCTTTCTCATATCAATCCCCCACACCTTGCTCATTTTAATCACAGCTCTTCTCCTTCCTAGATATAATTTCACCTCAACTTTTTATTGTTTCGATTACTGCCATCATCTTTCATCCATCAACCATAGAGTTCCACCAATATTTTCATCTTAACAGCAACTTTTATTTCACTAAGGAGAAAGAGAGAGGAGCACCAAGGAGAAGAAAAAGGAAAGAATGGAAAGAAATTGTGATAACATTGATGGGAAAGATGGGTTTGAACAAAAACCAGATATGGTTGAAGAAGAAAGGAAGAAACCAGATCTGCAGGTAGAAGAATAAAGGAGGAAAATGGGAAAAGAAAGAGAATATATGGAGGAAGAAACGAAAAAAGGGGAGATAATTTAGATTTTTTTAATTAATGCATATCAATTTTAATTTAAAAAATCTGTAAAATCTTCAAATTATTTAATATATTTATTAACAAAAATGATGATGTCATTCGGGTTGATCCGACAGGTCAATCCTGGACGAACCGGTTGACCTGTGATCCGATGATCCCAATGGGTCAATCTCCGGGCCAGGTTTTAAAATATTGGTTTTTGGATGTTTCATTCGGTAATAATTACTACTAATTAATTGGGGTATGAAAAGGGTTAAGTAATTCTCCTAACTAATGAAAAACATGATCAAATGTGAAAAGGTTTGAGCTTTCTATTTTTTTAGAAAAGAATCACTCCATTTCCAAAATAATTAAAATAGAAAATTATTTATATTGAAGGTTTTTTTAGAGGAATTATTTATATTGAAGTTGATTTAGTGTGAAAATGGATTTGTGGTATATGGAATAAATAAGTGACTTGGTGTGAATGGATCTTAAACAATTCCACTTAGGTGTTTTTTAATAATTAGTAATTACTATAAGATAAAATAAGATAATATAAATACAAAGTATGATGTGGAATCTGGGGGTATGAATGAACGTCAAACAAATTACTCCACTTAGGTGATTGTTCATATTAAAAGATAAACACAAACCATGATCATTATTCTAAAAAAAAAATGTAAATATATATTGGGATCGATTTGTTTTTATTGTTTGTAGGGATTTTTTTTTCCTTCTGTCAAATGTGAACAATAACGTTATATTTATGACACTTTAATTCGAATAAAATCTTATTTGACTTTCAATTACGTGAACTAAAACGCCTCAGTGGAGATAAAAAAAAAACTACATCCTTTCCTTTCACATTTTTTTAACTCTTTTCTTTGTCAATTTTTCCCAATCCTCTCTTCCAAGTTTTTCTCAGGCACGCGTTATAACTTATATGTTTGTATTAGTATTACTAATCGTATGGGTTCTTAGTGCTTTAATAGCGTTATAACTTATATGTTTGTATTAGTATTACTAATCGTATGGGTTCTTAGTGCTTTAATAGCGTTATAACTTATATGTTTGTATTAGTATTACTAATCGTATGCGTTATAACTTATATGCTTTAATAAGTTTAGTTGCTAGATAAACATCAAACCTCCGGTTGCTGCGGCTAAGAGAACGGTATTTTTTCCTGTCCATTTCATTATTTCATGGGTTTGAGCTCTAGAGATTTTGCCTTTTTTTTGTTTGAGTGGGTTGAGTTTCCTTTGTAACAACATTTATAAGTGCAATCGCAAAATATACTTGGAAATATACTCAAATTCATATTTCCAATTCTTACTGACTTACTCTATTCACCATTTTCTATAAATCAAAGATTTTTCATTCTCAAACTGCATATCAAACTCCACTTACATGGATAAGATAATCTATTAAACTAAGGTCCTGTTTGTTAAATTAAGTATTGAAAATTTAAGTACTGAATCTTTATGACTACTGAATTTAATACTGAACAAGCAGGGTGGCCTGCGCGTGCGCTGCAGTCATTTTCTTATTAGAGCTATATTTTTTGTAGTTGTTTAAGTCGGTTAGTGAGAAGATATTGCATTGACTATAAGTTAATCAGTTAGAAGAAACTCATACATCGAAACAAATAATTTGCATATATAAAGCAAAACACATGACCTCTCTTTCATTCTAAAAGTGTATTATCTAAATTATACTCAATCTCTAGGTAATTCATCAAAATAAAGCTGATATTCTACTCCTCCATCTCTAGATAATTCATCAAAATAAAACTAATATTAATTGTTGCTTGAAATGTATGTTGATCATCTAAAAAAGCATAGTACGATGCGGTCATTTTTTAATTTTGATTGCAATTGTTGAATTAATGAACTCGGGTAGGTGAAAGAATTTGGCTTCCGCATAAACAATGCTAAGTTTTTGTAGTCAAGAAGCATGTATAGTTGTCGTAGGAAAATTGAATTAGTAAAGAGCATTTGCAGAAGCATATGTAATTTAAACAATGCATTACAAAATCATTGTACTTAGCATTGACTAACTATGATATAAATTCAAATAAATCCAGATTTACCTCAAAATATTGCGGTGAGAAGTGAAAGCTCTCCACTTTAGGTTATGTCATCCTAAGGTGCTGCTAAATTAAATGGAAGGATCTTATCAACGTCTATTTGGAAATTTTAGGAAACAGAACGTAGTCCATGAACCGATTCAGAGAAATGTTAGGGGAGAAGAAACCACCCAAATAGAAATGAAGACGAAAGGAAAACAGAACTGGAATGTCAATAGTTTACCCATGAATCAACCATTATTGCAGATACATTTATAGCACCAGTCCTTTGGAATTCCGGTTGAGGAGTTGAACCGGTAAATCCTAATATCCACACACAATTAATATGTAATTAAAACACACTTAATCATAATTATAAACATAGTAAATTACAAAAAAGGGCAGCAGGAAAAGTAAGGGAGGAAATTCATCAAGAGCCTTTTTAGTCACCCGAAAAGTGAGAAAATACCAAAAAAAGTCAAAAGGAGCCACCACATTAATCCTCAATTTGGCCTTTAAGTAATTTCCATAGCCACTAAAAATAATATATAGTATATATTTGTGGTGAAAAAATTGTTTGATAAGTTACTTAATTTGAAATGTAAGAAAAATATTTTTATTGATATTTTTGTATGAAAATATTTCAAAAATACATTGGTAACAATTAAAAAAGGAAAGAATTATTGATAAAAGGAAAGAACATAACATTAATATTTGAATCTTTCCATAAATAATATTGTTGAATAGAAAAAGTAACCTTAGACTTACTTTTTATTTTCAATATTTTTTCATTGAAAATTTTAAATTAAGTAATTTTCTAACCTTAATTATCAAACGCATTGAAAAAATTAAAGCATTTTCAATGGTTTGAAAATTTTCAAATGGTTTATCAAACCGCCCCTGATTAATTATACATAAATTCTGGCGTGTTCAATCCTAAACATAAAAACAGTCATAATTTTCCTCTTAAGGATCGCTGATGTAGGCAAGAAGAAGAAATCTAAACAATTCGTACCAAGGAAAACAACAACAAAAATAAAAGTAGCACGTTAACAAGAACGATGGCAATTGAGTCCAGGGAGCGCTCTAGAGAGGAGGAGGACAATCTGGACAGAAGTACCAAGATGGTTAAGGCGACGGGTTCCGATAATGATCAACCCCCTCCTCGCTTGTCTTTCAAGGACGCTACGGTGGGATCTCAGATAAATTTTGATGAATTGAGTTCGTTAGAATCAGACGAGGGCCTGATCCACGTTTCCACCTATGGCGGATGGCCAAGGATCTCTTTATCGGAACGATTCAAGATGCACATCCGACGACAGTGGGAACGGTGTCTTATTGTGAAACTGTTAGGCAGATCTATTTCTTATAAAGTTCTTTTTGAGAAAATTTTGAAGCTATGGGATCCGAAGGGTGAAGTTAGTCTTGTTGATCTTGGCATGGGTTACTTCTTAGTAAGATTTGCTTCAGTTGATGATCTGACTCTTGTTTAAGAAGGGGGCCTTGGGTCATCTTCGAGCATTATTTGACAATGCGTTTTTGGACGCCGGATTTCAACCCGAGTTCTGCAACTATTGATTCTACAAATGTTTGGGTTCGTTTTCCAGCCCTGCTTATTGAGTATTATCACCCTTGAATCTTGATGGCATTGGGGAATGCCGTTGGGAAGGCGGTGAGAGCAGATATCAAGACTAAGGAAGCCGAGAGGGGGAGGTTCGCTAGAGTTTGTGTGGAGGTGAACTTTAACGAGCCTCTCGTCCCGAAAATTTACTTTGAAGGGAGATGGTTACAGGTTGAATATGATGGCTTACCGATGATTTGCTTCAAATGTGTGAGGCAAGGCCATAAAGCTACTTGTCCTTATTTTCCATCCGAAGATGAGGGAGATAAGCAAGCTCCTATTGAGCAGCAAACGACAATGGCTAATGAAGGAGAAAGGGTTCAACAAGAGCAGACTAATGTGTATGCAGGGGATTTTGGCCCATGGATGATAGCAGATTCTCGCAAGTCTAGGAGACCTGCCAAAACATATCCCCAAAATCGTGGAGATGCTCATCAAAATGATAGGCATAATAATGGATCGAGATTTGCGGCTTTGTCCCGACTGATTTAGGAGATAGAGTTGACCCGAATTTTGGGCTGGATAGGGAGGAAGTAGTAAAAGCATGGGCTAGAGGCATTGAGGCTACCTATGTAGCACGTGAGCAAAAGAAGAAACCAGTGAAAGAGACTATCCATCCCGTGGACCAGAGTCAAGGGCAATTACCATCAAGCTCGGCCCAACAAAGGCCTGTTATGAGGCAGACAAATCAGGTCTATAAGTTAACTTTGACGAGAACAATTTTGCAGCGCACAAATAGTAGAAATTGGTCAAAGTACCTAAATAGTTCCTGTACTATTGAAAAAGATCATTTTAGTCCCTCTATTAAGAAATCTGTCAATTTAGTCCTGTACTATTAACAAACGATCAATTTAGTCCCTCCGTGAAATGGGACCGTTAATTTTACTAACGTGGCCGTTAAGTTGCTTTACCCTTTTGAATGGCCCAATTACAACATGCCACGTGTTATTATATTTAAAAAAAACCCGAATTTTAATTTTTCTTTTTATTTTTTTCGAAATTCTTATTTTTAATTTTTAATTCATTTAATCATTAAAATACTAAATTAAGTAATTATTAAGTAATTAACTGAATAAAAGAAAGAAAAAATTGGAAAGAGGTTTTCCCCACCGCTTTTTATCATCTTCATCATAATCGGCAGAGGCAAAAAGGCCAACATCATTTCCGGTCAAGTTCATCAAATTTCTGGTTCTCGTCATAACCTTTATCATCCCCTTCATCTTCCTCAGGCTTCCCACGACCATGGCAAGCCCAGACGCAGGCGCAACACCACCATTTCTAGCAGCAGACCGGTCAGGTAAGTCGGGGGCAGCATGAGCGGGACCAATATCAGACCGGGTGGTGAAACCGGTAGCATCACGACCAAGCCCAGCAACATAGTTCGGAAGAGGATTGGAGTTGAGAAAATCTAGGCGCGGCTTGGGTGGAGTGGCACCGCCAGGGCCAGGTTGGGTGCCGCCACGTAGGGGCACATGAGGAATAAAGTAAAGTAAGGGCTGATGTTAAGTTGGGAGGGGAAGAAGAGAAATGGAGAGGTTATTGTGAAAGGGGGGGGGGGGGGGATTCTTCTCCTTCTTTATAATAACACCAACTTTTTATTTTTCTCATAATTTATTTTCTTTTAATTTTGTGTGAAGAGAGAAAAAGAAAACCCAAAAAGTTTCGGTTTTGATCAAATTAGTAGATCGTAGGCGTTTTAGGAATATGTCTTAAATGCAACTTTAAGGTGTTATGGACTGTTGTTGAAGAAGGCAGAATCAATCCTAGAAAATTGTTTGGATGTGAGGTGAACATTAATGCTTTTCCTTTCTTGACAAGTGCAGAGATCCTTTCCAAATAAACAGACCTTCATTTCTGCTGAAATATTGTAGAGTTTTACTGTAACATTTAAAATGCTACCTTAATTTGCAATTTCTTATTGTAAATAAGTGGTTAACTTGACATTCCTTTATATTAGACAATCCAGGACGCAAATTTGCCAATGTTGTTGTTTAGGCAGAGTAACATATGGCTTGGTCAAAGAGGGGATATGATCTTTCCTTTTGTTTTGACTTCCTTTCTTCCTTCTCCATTTTTAGATAATATAAACGTTTAAACAAAAAACTAAATTGTCAACTACAGGCTGATCATTAATGGAGGACTCTCTGAACAGTTTGTCCCAAATAAGGGGTTGAGACAAGGTGACCCCCTCTCCCCTTATCTGTTCATTATTTGTCAGAATGTGTTATCAGTTATGCTTTCAAAGGAACAAGAACAAGATAGAATTCAGGGGATCAGGATGTCCAGAACCAGTGAAGCTATTAATCACTTGATGTTTGCTGATGACAGTTACCTTTTCTTCAGAGCTAATGTTCATACCTGTAGGAGGGTAAGGGAAGTCTTGAAACTCTTCTGTTGGATTTCTGGGCAGAGAATAAATGAAAACAAGTCTGACCTGTTACTTAGTCCCAACTGTCCCCCAAGGAAGAAAAGGTGGTTCAAAGGAATTTTTGGCTATAATTTGGTAAGCAAACCAGGAAGGTATCTAGGCATGGAGATGGGTTTATTGAGGAGGAGGTCTGTGTTTTTCCAGGAAATGCTTGATAAAATTGACACTAGGCTAAAGGGATGGAAATCAAAACTTCTATCGCCTGGGGGAAGGCTAACGCTTGTAAAGTCAACCTTAGCAAGTATGCCCAACTACCTTTTATCTACATTCAAAGCCCCAACTAATGTCTGCAATAAGATGGACAGAAGTATTAGAAACTTCTGGTGGGGCCATGATGATGACAAGAGGAAGCTGCACCTAAAGAATTGGAATTTCATATGTAGACCAAAAGCTGCTGGAGGACTCGGGATTAGGAAAACACAAGATATGAATATTGCGCTGCTGAGCAAGCAAGCATGGAAGATGATTACAGAACCAAGCTCGAACACCTCAAAACAACTCAGAGCTAAATACTGCAGAAACAAGAGTTTTGAAGAAGTGCAACCGAGACAAGGCGACACATGGGTATGGAAGAGCATATTGGAAGGAAGGAACATATGTCTGAAGGGAATGGAAGTTCAGACCAGAACAGGGGATAAATTAAGTATCCAAAATGGAAGAATCAGAAAACAACACGAGGTGGGAAGTGATGATGGCATTGCAATTCCAATAAAGAATATACTGTGCACGAGGGAGCATAGATGGCAGGAATGGTTGGCGCAAGGACTCTTGGAAGAGGAAGATTTCCGTGACTTAATGCAAAGGGAGGTCTCCTTTTTTGAAGGAGAAGACAAATATGTTTGGAAATTCGACACCAATGGCATTTTTTCAGTCAGTGCTGCTTATAACCTCATTGTTAAAGAAAGGGAGGGAGGCCAATGGAATTTTGATCATGAAAAGGAATGGAAAAACTTATGGAAGTTGAAGCTCCCTTACAAGCTGGTTCTGTTCATCTGGAAAATATGCAACAACTATCTCCCAGTCAGGCAAGAGCTCAAGAGAAGAGGTTTAAATGTGGATGATAAATGTAACCTTTGTCATGAGGAAGTTGAAACGCTAGAGCATTTATTCTGGCACTGCCCATTTGCTCGAGCTATCTGGTTCGGATCTTCACTAGGGATAAGAACTACACTGTTTGAAGAAGTTAACATTGGGAACTGGATTTTACAATGGCTTGGATACGACAAGAGCATGCAAACTGAAAACTACTGGTTTACTTTGGAATGGGTCATTTCACTTTGGTTCATATGGATCCAGAGGAATGAGTGTTTTTTTAAAGGTGCAAGACCAAATGCAATGGCGACAAGGGAAAGAATTAAGGCTTACACAACAAAGATTACAGAGGCCTTTCAAGGAAAACAAGAGTTTTCAAGAAAGGGGAATGGACAGAATCAACCCACGACAAGGAGGGAACACCTCAGAAATAATTTTGCATTTCAAGGTATCCCGGTACTTGGGGAGAATCATTGGCTGGTTTTCTGGGAAATGGCTAAAGTAACCGACAATAACTGGTT
This sequence comes from Corchorus olitorius, assembly GCA_001974825.2. Classification (NCBI taxonomy): domain Eukaryota; kingdom Viridiplantae; phylum Streptophyta; class Magnoliopsida; order Malvales; family Malvaceae; genus Corchorus; species Corchorus olitorius. The sequence continues at coordinate 38,421 of AWUE01017605.1, read as the reverse complement.
CGGAATGAGTATGATGGCGAGAAATTCCCAAGGAGATACCAGAGTGATTGCTAAGAGCATCAAAGCAACCAGTGGATGTGTTGCGAAACTATTGCTGGTAAGACTTTCTCTTAAAAGGCTTGAAGAAGCAGGAGCTAATGTTTTGTGGTGCAGATCCAACAAACACAAGTGGCAAGCAACAGTCCAAGGAACAACCACTGTTAATTGGAAGCAGCTTACGGTGAAAGAAGACATCCTGATACTCAAGAAACACTTCCAGAAGATTAATCATTTCAAAGGATGGCATCCATTAGCAAAGGAGGCACTCTCGATGGCAAAAGCAGCTGCTAACAACTTTATTTCCTTTTCATGGCCTTAATTTTAATGTTTTCTCGGTACCAAAAAAAAAAAACTAAAGTATAGATACCCAAAGGAAGAAGAAGAAGAAAAAAATAAGGATTCTTTCTTCCTTTACAGAAAACCTTGTTTTTTTTTTTTCTTATAATTCGGTTAATTTAATATTTTAATTATTAAATGAATTAAAAATAAGAATTTAAAAAAAAACAGGTTTTTTAATAATAATTTACGCATGGCATGCTGTGATTGGACCATTTAGAAGGGTAAAGTAACATAACGGCCACGTCAGCAAAATTGACGGTCCCATTTCAAAGAGGGACTAAATTGATCGTTTTTTAATAGTATAGGGACTAAATTGACAGATTTCATAATGGAGGGACTAAAATGATGTTTTTTCAATAGTACAGGGACTATTTAGGTACTTTGACCGTAGATATTCAGGGCATACAAATAGAGACTCAGGGATTCTACTAGTAACAGAGAGGGTGAACGAGGCTGGTGTTGTGGAGAGTCAGGTTGATATGAAAGAGGAACTAGATTCTTTTAATAACTTGGATGGTTCGGATGTTAGGAATCAAAACCCCCTGATGACGAGGTTCAAACAGTGGTGTCAGAAACTCAGGTTGGTGAGGGTGATTTTGCCCAGCTTGCAAGTCAAGACAATATGGTCTTGGAAAATAACAACTCTTTTCCATTTTCCCATGAGTTTAATCCTATGGAACAGTAGAGGAGCAGGTGGTAAATCCTTTTTGCGCCATGCTAAGGATTTGATTTGTGTTCACAAACCAATTTGTTTTGTTGTTGTGGAACCTAGAATTTCAGGAAATCGTGCTAAATGAGTTGCTCGTAAATTGAAGTTTTCTAATTTCCACGTTTCTGATCCGGTTGGGTATGCAGGTGGAATTTGGGTTTGTTGGGATGATAGATGTGTGGATTTAGAAATTATTTTCTCTTCATCGCAGGTTGTACACGCCATCTTTAGAAGAGCTATAATGCCCCTGATTTTTTGCTATCGGCAGTGATGAACCAAATCTGCAAGTGCATAGACTCAGTTGAAGTAATAAAATCTTAGAGTAATCTAGGTGTCGAACCCACAAGGAACAAGAAATTTCTATTGCAAGTAATTCTTTCAAGAGAAGGAAAATTGAGAATAATCAAGTAAATTTAAATTAAAAACAATGAAATTATAAAAGCAGAGAATTAAATAAGATTGTGAAGACAATAATTAAAAGGCTTAGGGCTTCAGGTTTCACTTAATTGGGAAATCAATAATTAATTTATGAATTGAATTGATGCAAAGTTGAAATGGGATTACTTTAAATTACCAATGCGCTCCGTCAAGTCTCCACAGGAATACCTAATTAATCAAATTTACTATCTGTCGATGTAAACCTAATTAACTAGATTCATTAAGAACAAGTAATCAATAATCTATCAAATTAGCCTAAGATTCATGTCTGATCCAGTCTAACCTGTTTGTTTTCCTAGTGCATAGATTATGCTTCACCCGTCAGTACATGACCCAATCACTAAGATAAACTATATGATGATCAGGCATATAATTTGCATGAAGAACAAGAAAAACAAATCCAACTTGAAAAGATCAATTCTAAACATAAAATCAAATAATAATCCCCAATTGGCTACACCCTAACCCTAATTAGGGATTTAGTTACTCATGCTCATGAATAAAAACACAAGAATAATTTATTAAAGAACATAAACATAAAAGAATAGAGAAAATAAATCTTAGACTGGATCTCCAAGGAAATCTTCTCTCCAACAAGGAAGATAGTTTTGATGAGCAAAAGGTATCAAAAATAATCCTAAAAGTCTGTATTTATAGGGATACAAAAGTCCTAAATTAATTTGGATTAATCGAGGGCAAAATTGGAGAATTGGGAAAATTAGCAAGAAATTCCGTCAGGCTCAACCGGGGGCCCGGTTGGGGGTCAACTGGGCTCCTAGTGAGGACAGTGAGTTTGGGAAAATTGGAGGTTTCAATCGGGCCCCCGGTTGAGGGGTAAGCCGGCCCCCACTTAGGACAGCATCAGGTTTCCACAAAATTTCATCTTTCTTCATCTTTTTGACATCCTTCTAATCCAAATTAGCTTCCAAGTCCTTGATGGAAGTTGTAGAGTCTTGTGGGCACTTGAATCGTCTCGATCGGATTTTCGGATTGAAAGTTATGATTTTCTCCCTAAAATCACTCCAAATTAACCTATAAGCTCAAAAATACAAAGTGTGAGAAATTATCATAAAAAGCAATGGAAAGTGCAATTTAAATACTCAAAATATAATCTAAATAAGATCCAAATAGTGTAAAGTATTGCACTTATCAGGCAGTATATGCAAGCCCAATTCTTGAGATACAAAGGACTTTGTGGAAATTGTTAGGATTTTGCGGTTAATGTTCAGCTTCCTTGGGTGGTTGTCGGGGACTTCAATGATGTTTTAAACAGTAGTGGTTATATACCTTCTTTGGGGCGGTGTAATGTATTTAAAAATATGCTTACTTCATGTGGTTTGATTGACCTTGGTTTTAAGGGGCCTTCCTTTACAAGGTGCAATAAAAGACAAGGAGTTCGTAAAATACAAGAAAGATTGGACCGTGTTCTCTCCAATGTAGACTGGCGGCTTCTTTTTCCTGAGGCTGAGGTTCGTCACTTACTTCGGTTGCACTCAGACCATTGTCCAGTAATTTTTTATTGTGAGATTAATACTCCTTCAAATAGTTTTAATCGCCCATTCCGCTTCCAAGCAATGTGGTTAAAAGTAGAGGGTTTTCAAGCTATGGTCTGACAGTCATGGACTCATTTACATGGGGAAATGGATGAGAAATTGGATAAGCTGGCTGAAATTTTAAAAGAATGGAATAAGGACTCCTTTGGCAATTTGTTTGAAAGGAAAAAACAATTTTGAGCCAGAATTGGAGGGCTCCAACGAGCCTTAGCGTGTTCTCGCTCCCATCAATTAGAATTATTAGAAGGTGAATTGATTCGTGAGTACAACGAAATTCTCAAACAAGAAGAAATTTTTTGGGCTCAAAAGTCACGGGTCTAGTGGATACAACATGGTGAAAGGAATACTTGTTTTTTCCATCTCTCGACTAATTGTCGAAGATGGAGGAATAGAGTTTCGATGCTTCGGGATAGTGGTGGTGATTGGGTTTTAGATCCTTTGTTGTTGCAGACTCTTGTTACTGACTTTTTCAAGGATTTATACAGCCTTCATGATTATCAACGAAGTCCGTTAATTACTTATTGGTTTCCAAGCTTAACGGATGATGATTGAATTTCTCTTGGTAGAGCAATTGCACCACATGAAGTTCGTTTGGCTCTTTTCCAAATGAAACCATGGAAGGCACCTGGGGTGGATGGCTTTCAGGCGGGTTTTTATCAGGAATGTTGGGAAACAGTTGGTAATTCATTAATTGATCTTGTTCAAAAATCATTTGCAACTGGAGCTTTTAATGTGCAGTTAAGTCAAACTCTCTTGGTCCTTATTTTGAAAGTTGCTAATCCTGAATATACTAAGCAATTTCAGCCAATCAGTTTGTGTACGGTTTCCTATAAATTGATTACAAAAGTGTTGGTGAATCGCCTGCAGCCTTTTTTGGAAAAACTTGTAGCAACTTTCCAGTCTAGCTTTATTGCAAGGCGACAAGCTGCGAATAATATCCTTATTGCAAATGAGATGATTCATTCCATTCGGAAAACACGGAGTAGATATAACTTGATGGCAATTAAAATTGTTCTGGAAAAAGCTTATGACAGGTACGTTGGGATTTTTTGCGTGAAACTTTACTGTTTTTTTGGCTTCCCTGATTCCTGGATTAATTTAATTATGTTTTGTGTTGAGAGTTCATCAATGTCAATTTTGTGGAATGGTGAGCAAACATAATATTTTAGCCTGGGAAGAGGTCTCCGTCAGGGAGATCCTTCTCTCCTTATCTATTTGTGCTATGCATGGAACGATTAGGCCATTTGATCTCGGATTCGGTTTCTTCAGGGGAGTGGAAGCCAATTTCTATGCGAAGAGGGGGTCCGATTATTTCTCATTTGTTTTTTTACTGACGATTTGTTTTTATTTGGGAGGGCTAATTTGGCGTAAGCAAATTTTATCAAAGCAGTGATGGAAAAATTTTGCCTTTCATCAGGAGCAAAGGTAAGCCTAGAAAAATCTAGCATGTTTGTTTCTCCTCATGCTCTAGCTTGTAATACCAGGCTTGTTTCACAATGCTTGGGTATTAATTTAACGAAGGATTTTGGAAAGTATCTTGGTGTATCTCTGATTCATGGTCGAGTAGTGAAAAGTACCTACAGAGAATTGATTGAACCGTTAAGCACAAGACTTAGTGGATGGAAGACTAAGTGCTTAAATCTGGCAGGGAGAGCTACCTTAGTTGCTTCGGTTACTTCGGCTATCCCTACGTATACTATGCTTACTCCGCGGCTCCCAAAGAATGTCTGCAATCAATTGGATAGTCTGAATAAAAGGTTTTTATGGGGTGGTTCTGAGACAAAGAGGGCACTGCATTTAATGAGAAGTTCACAACTGGGTCAGCATATGAGATTTTGCTGAAAGATTTAGGTGCTTTTGAGATGCAAGATTTCTCTTAGTTATGGAAATTGTCGTTGCCATCCCGCTGGATTTTCTTCTTGTGGCTTGCTTGGCGTGGCAGATTGGTGACTAATGCATTACGTGCTTCTTAGGGAGTGGGTATTGATGCAAGATGCATTGCTTGTGGCTTCCACACTGAAGACATTTTACATGCTCTTCGTGATTGTGAGCCGACAATGGGAGTATGGAAGCAACTGATCTCTCGCAATTCATGGGATGAGTTTTTTAATATGAGCTTGATAGATTGGTTGTCCAGTAATTTAGATATGAGGAAGAATGACAGACGATCAATAGTTGTTTTCGCCATTGCTGCATGGAGAATTTGGACCAAGCATTATAACGCTATTTTTCAACCTGATGAGGTATGTGGCTCGGATTATGAACTAGTGAGTAATATATTTCTCACTTCTCGGGAAATTTTAGTAGCTTGGGGTAAGCCGATGAGTGATCTGCAGTTTGTGAAGTTGATCCATTGGACTCCACCTCCGGAGCAGATGGTAAAATTAAATACAGATGGAGCTTCTTGTGGTAACCCTGGACTTGCTGGAGCAGGTGGAGTGATAAGAGACTCCATGGGAAGGTGGCTTGTAGGTTTTGCGGCTCATTTGGGAATGACCTTGAATCTGGCTGCAGAGCTTCATGCTCTAAGATTGGGGATTTTATTTGCTTGGGATGAGGGATATCAACATGTAATTTGTGAGATGGATGCTTTGGTGATGCTGGATCTTGTAGTTTCAGCTGATATCCCTATGCACCCGCTTGGAGCCTTGATTTCTGATATTAGGGAAATCCTAGCTCGTGAATGGTCTTGGACTTGTCAACACACGCTGCGGGAGGGCAATTTTAGTGCTGATTTGATGTCTAAACTAGGATGTGATCTAGAAGATGAATTTGAAGTATTTAGAACGCCACCTGAGGCTGTTCTTAGAGCTTTGGATGCGGATGCGAGAGGGGTGGCTTTCCCTCGTGGCTTTAGTTTAACTTAATTATTTTTATCTCTTCTGTTTTACCAAAAAAAAATCCTAAACATAAACAAATGGAAATTGGAACTGCCACATGATCAGAGATAATTATATTGATTCATGAACCCCTGGTATTTCACTTAAAATACAACAAAAATTTAAACACCTTGTAGCCCACCTACCCAAATTAAAATACAAAAAACAATTTCCCCACCTTGTAGCCCACCTACCCAAATATTACTCTGATTTTACCAAGAACCTTAAGAGGCATTGCTCTCGGTAAATCAAACCCACCTTTCAAGTTATATTCATATCTTCTATTTTTTATATTCATATCATCTTAACATGGAAAGAAAAAGTAAACAGAGTTGCTAAAGATGCATTCCACACTTAAAAAACCAAAGCATGTTGAAATAATTAGAGAAATCCAAACTTAAAAGCTCCACCCCCCCACCCCCCCTAAAAAAAAAAAAGAATAAGAATCCTCTAAAATTCTAGAATAAAATCTGGAATAATGGTGGAATATAAGCCACAATCGGGTAGAACCAATGATTAAAGAACCTAACAAAAAGTAAAAAGTATTCAATTAAAGGGATAAACAAATTGCTTACAGGTTTCGTTGGATTGTAGAAAGGAGAAAACTGCATTAACCAAAGTCTAAGCGCAAAATTAGTTCTCATTACAAAGGGAATAATGAAAAAGTAATCAATATCATGAAATAATGGAAGATGATAAACCTGTAAATTGATAATCCTTCAATTCCAGATGCCAAAAAGAAAAAATAATCCTTCCATTTCTTTTCAATCTTTCCATAAACAATTTCCCCTAAAATAAACAAAAAAATAAATAAATAAAGAGAAAGAACCCCATAAAAAGGACAAATTTTGTAGTATCAATTCTCAATCTTTTAAACAGAATCATCCACAAATCTAAAACAATTAAAAGAAAATAAACAGAATCGTCATACGTGAAAAAGCTAAGCTGAAGCTAAAGCTAAAGCTAAAGAAACATACATGTTCAACAAAATAGAAACCTTAAAGCCACCAAATACATCAACAATCAATAAATAAGTGAAAGAATCACATCAAAGTACCTGTATCATTAGAATGAGAAACTTAAGATCTTAAATCTACCGAAGATTCAACTTCTTCCTCTTGTTGTCCGCAGCTTGGCAGGGGAAAATCCACCTCATCGCTAAGCATTCAAACACAAAAAACAAAGCTTTTTCATATATGCAGACAAGAAATGAGATTTGAAGTAACAGATCAAAAGTTTGATTTTTGAGATAGCAACGACTAAAAATTTTGAAAATGAAATCTCTTCTTTCATTCACTGATACTTTTCCTAACAATAAAGAAAGAAACAAAGCATTAGGAGAAGGAGAAGAGAAAGCCAAAAGCAGAAAATAGAAAATAAGATTGCGAGAAGCACAAAATTAAAAAGAAAATTAATATTAGAAGGAAGAAAAAGAAAGAGATGAACCTGGTTGTGGAGAACTGAAATCAAAGCTAAGGATTCGTGAAAACTTCATTTCCTCAATGATTTTCCAAGCCAAAAAAGGAGACACAATTATCACCCAAAACCATACAAAAAATTCACCTTAACAAACTACAACCTTAAAATTCCCAATTCCAATCAAATAAAGCTCTAGAACAACATGAAATTGAAAACCCAAGTTGAAAAATTGACAATAAAGGCATAATGTTTTTCATTATTTTAAAAAGGTGGAGGCTCAATACCTTTGTCCTTGAAATACTCAGAGGGAATGTTGCAATTAGAGCAAAGAGCTGAATCGGTGAAACCTAGATCCTAACACTGCTTCGAGGCTCAGGTGTTATCTTACGACATGGCGAACCTTTCTCTTCCGCAGCTTCATCTTCTATATGACGAACCTTTTTGGCGGTTTACTGGCCTGTTTTCTTTTTAGTTGCGATGGAGCCTCGACAGAAGTGACGGTGAAAGAGGAAAGAGCAGTGGAGGAATGGGGTTTTTGGGGTTTCATTTTGGGAGAAAACGTTTTGTTTATTTGGTAGAGAAAACTAAAAAAGCATTGAACAATAAATTAGTTATTTGGGTTAACTTCTTTGACCGGTTAAAACAAATCTACACCTATTAGGAATCTTTGAAGTCTAAAGAGGTATTAATACATTGAATCAAGGCTCTCCAAATAAAGATAAGATTTATCTCTATGAATAGGCACGAACTCCCAAACAGGACATAGGTACTAATTGGCTAGTCATTAAATGCACTGTTTTCTTACAGCCAAAGCATAATATCCAGGATCAATCACAATATACATTCACACCAAGGTACATACATAAGTCAATCAAAAGAAACCCTCTCAGAAAAACAATTTCACATTGAGAATATCCAATTTCGGCAATATTGTTAAATAATATTCAGTTTAAAAGAAAAAAAAACGGAGGGGGGGTTTGCCTACGTGGCACCTCTAAATGAGCTCCAAAGTTTACCAACATATAAGATAGGTATAGATAATAACGAGTCTTAATTTTTGCGTGTGATGCACATATCACATCATGTTTAAATCAAGTGTCTAGAAGTAGAACTCATATGAGATACACTTAACTGACTCAATAGCCTATAAAGCTTACAGGCACACATAGAGTCTAAAGCCGCACACTATATATATATATAAGGGACCCCTCCATACATGGTATATAACACATTTATTCTTATTCTCTCTAAACACCTTAAATATAAGACTATATTAACTTAATCATAGGAGAGGGTCTCCTCCAGACAAATTTGGGGGCCTCTTCTTTCGCGATTTTCTCTTTTGCATGCCAATCGAAGTTGTCATATGCGTGATATATAATCCGACACATTAATTATTAACATAACATTTTGGAATATTATAATATTAATTAAATGATGAAACATCTTGAATATTTTCTAAAAACTTGACTGATTCTATTAATCCAAAACCGAAAAATCCTAAAATATCTCTTGTAAATATATTTCAAGAATATCATTGTTTTAAAATTAACTTTGCATTTGATATTTTTTTATAATTATTCTTCTAAAAATTTTCTAAAAAATAGAATGTATAAATCTATTAGAATTTATAAATAACATAGGAACTTATGAGAGATTTTTAATTATATCAACACTTCCAATATTGAATAGGTATAAAGATAATTAAATTTAAAAGTTTCAATGAAATTGGGTTCTCTACCCAAATATATTGGCTCCAAATTAAAAAAGTGGGTTTTGCATTAACGATGGTGTTCTCTTTTTTTTCCCCTTCCACTGATACTTCTCAACTTGATTTTTTTCTTCCCTGGTACCTTAGGATAAATTTCTCTCCATCTTAAAGGGCATATTTAAGCCCAACAGTCCTCATAAGGGGATTACAAATAAGTAATTGAATAATTTTATAACAGTGTATATAACACTGTTCACAGTCATTATAGGCTCAAGCACTAGTAGTATCCTTCTATATGAAACCCTATATACTATATCCTCAACCATGGCATCAGGATTTGGTATATTATTCACTATTATCCAAAAAAAATATATACATAAGTAATACAATTTATATTTATACAATTATAAACTATTACCATGCTTAATAATTATATATTACATTTTATATATTAGCAACCCTAAGAATTTCTATTCATTCTTCCAATATTTATATATAATTTTTTGCTTTTCCTTAAACAAAATTTTAAAAAGACTTTTGCATGTAACAAAAAAGGTTCAGCCACTAAAATACTCAAGAGAATGCTTTACATCATTTGGATCTAATAACTGCAGCAATGTTTATAGGATGAATTGACATGCTATCTATTCGTGTAACATACTCGATTGCATTTGTTGTTTATGTCTTTTTTTTTTCCATGATATCATTCGACATCATTTAGTCGGCATAAATTACATATGGCTTAAAGTTGACAATCTCTATACAAAGCACCTATCGCTTAAAATATATATTTGGGCTCTGATATCATATAAATATATATTTGAGATCTGATATCAATAGGGGCTTAAAGTTGACAATCTCTATACTAAGCACCTATGGCTTGTAAATATATATTTGAGCTCTAATATCATATACATATATATTTAGGCTCTGATATCATACGAGATCTAATAATTGCAACGATGTTTATAGGATGGATGGATTAACATGCTACTTGTCAGTGTAACAGACTCCATTGCTTCCGTTGTTTCCGTCTGTTTTTTTTCCATAATATTATTCGACATCATTTTGTCGGCATAAACTACATATGGCTTAAAGGTCACGATCTCTATACTAAGCACCCAAGGCTCAAAATATATATTTGGGCTCTGATATTATAAAAATAATATATATGCTTCAATATCTAGAAGTAATATATATGCTTGTCTTGTGCATGTGAACTGGAGCAAAACGTTGACCAGCAAGTTTGCCACGGTGAATTTACCTCATTATTAAATTATGCTATTACCAAATTTAATTAAAACTAGCAAGAAAAATAATGGAAAGTTTCCTAGAACGAACTCAGTGGAGCTTTTGCAAGATAGTCATTACAGTTGGTCTATTGACATGGTGGTTCCGTTTGTCAGATGCGCAGTCGCTGAAACACTTTTGGAGGGCGCTTTTAAAGAAGGGAAGCTGAGAGGTAATGATACCGTAATATTTAAGCCCAACAATTCCCGTAAGGGGACTACAAATAGGTACTTGAATAACTTTTTGACAGTGTAGTTAACATTGTTCACAGTCATTATAGTCTTAAGCACAAGTAGAATCCTTCTCTATGAAACCCTATACACTATATTCTCAACCATGACATCATGATTTGGTATATTACTTACTATATCCAATATATATATATATATATATATATATATATAAACACACACACACACAAAGAAGTAATACAATTTATATTTATACAACTATATAACTATTACCATGCTTGATAATTATATATAACATTTCTTCCAATATTTATATAACATTTCTTCCAATATTTGTATAAACTACATATGGCTTAAAGTTGTCAATCTCTATACTAAGCACATTGGCTTAAAATATATATTTGGGCTCTGATATCATATAACTATGTATTTGGGCTCTAATATCATATAACTATATATTTGGGCTTTGATATCATTAGGGGTCTAATAACTGCAGTGATGTTTATAGGATGGATTGACATACTATCCATATAATAGTTGTGATGACCACAAAAAATTAATGAAGTCGCCACTAATCATATTGAATGGTGCAATTATATCACCACTTACTTGAGTTCGAGAGTCGCTTACATATAAGGAAGGACCGACAACCTCATTTGCCCATTTTAATAAAATGGTACCGATTAGTTCTAAAAAAACATAAAGGTCTTAAAAATGGGTTCATTAATCTTTGTTTTTGTTTTTAATTGTTTCAAATTAAAAGAGGTCATTAAACAGAATGGGGAGTAATTTATGGTGGTCGACATACGTCTATTTGACGTTGTGCTCAAAAAGATCATATCCGACCTCACGGTCCCCACCACATCGGTTTTAGAAAGCACCAAACCTATTCCTATGTCAAATAACATTTAATGTCGATGCGCCAACTAACGAAAGCAGAGGAAGAGGCCAATGTTTAAATGGGCAAATGTATTTCTTCTCTTGTTCATATGGTCAAAGTTTGCTTTCTTTAATTGGGCCAATGTTTTTCTTCTCTTGTTCATACGGTCAAGACTATCATAGGACCATTTAATTTCCTTTTAATTCCATACGATTTTCCATCCCACAAATTCAAGTCTTTCCTTTTCAATTGCCCTTTTAAATCTTTTAGCCATCCCTTTTTCCTTCCTGCACTCACGATGTCCCAAAAAACAAATAAAAACATTAATGGTATGTTTGGGAACGTGGATTTGAGTAAAAATATTTAATCTACCTCATAAGTTAGTGTGGGCCGTGACATTTGGTATCAGTGTCGAATATGATCTTAATCATATTAAATTTAAAATAAGATTCCTCAATCGCTAGCAATACTTTGAAACTTATCTCTCGTGCCATAAGAACCTAAATTTGGTTTTGTGACTGTAACTGTCTATCTCGAATCTTTCCTTATAAATCTCTATCATGGCAATGCTTCGATGTCTTTCATCAGCGATAAATAAATAATTGATTCGAAACCCTCCATGACTAGCCCATTCAAATTGCATGAACAATTCTAATATTCCTGCAATTATATAAGCTATTTTTTCGTATTCTATTATCATGTAATGAATCAGCAAGTGTGCTATGATATACATATACATCGTTTCCGTTGTTGCTATCTGTTTTTGTTTTTGTTCCCATGATATTATTCGACATCATTTTGTCGTCATAAACTACATATGGCTTAAAGTTGACAATCTCTATACTAAGCACCTATGGCTTGTAAATATATATTTGAGCTGTAATATCATATACATATATATTTAGGCTCTGTTATCATAAGAGATCTAATAATTGCAGCGATGTTTATAGGATGGATTAACATGCTACTTGTCCGTGTAACAGACTCCATTGCTTCCGTTGTTTCCGTCTGTTTTTTTCCATAATATTATTCGACATCATTTTGTCGGCATAAACTACATATGGCTTAAAGGTGACGATCTCTATACTAAGCACCCATGACTTAAAATATATATTTGGCTCTGATATTATAAAAATAATATATATGCTTCAATATCTAGAAGTAATATATATGCTTGTCTTGTGCATATGAATTGGAGCAAAACGTTGACCAGCAAATTTACCACAGTAAATTTACCTCATTATTAAATTATGCTATTATCAAATTTAATTAAAACTAGCAAGGAAAATAAAGGAAAGTTTCCTAGAACGAACTCAGTGGAGCTTTTGCAAGATAGTCATTACAGTCGGTCTGATGACATGGTGTTTCCGTTTGTCAGATACGCAGTCGCTGAAACACTTTGGGAGGGGCGCTTTTAAAGAAGGCAAGCTGAGTGGTAACGATACCATAATATTTAAGCCCAACAATTTCGTAAGGGAACTACAAATAGGTAATTGAATAATTTTTTGACAGTGTATTTAACATTGTTCACAGTCATTATAGTCTTAAGCACTAGTAGAATCCTTCTCTATGAAACCCTATACACTATATTCTCAACCATGACATCATGATTTGGTATATTACTTACTATATCCATATATATATATATATATATATATATATATATATATATATAAACACACAGACACACACAGAGAAGTAATACAATTTATATTTATACAACTATATAACTATTTATATGCTTGATAATTATATATAAAATTTCTTCCAATATTTATATAAACTACATATGACTTAAAGTTGGCAATCTCTATACTAAGCACACTGGCTTAAAATAAATATTTGGGTTCTGATATCATATAACTATGTATTTGGGCTCTAATATCATATAACTATATATTTGGGCTCTGATATCATTAGGGGTCTGATAACTGCAGTGATGTTTATAGGATGGATTGACATACTATCCATTCTTATAATAGGTGTGATGACCACAAAAAATTAATGAAGTCGCCACTAATCATATTGAACAGTGCAATTATATCACCACTTACTTGAGTTCGAGAGTCGCTTATTTTGTGATTGTAACTGTCTATCTCGAATCTTCCTTATAAATCTCTACCATGCCCATGCTTCTATGGCTTTCATCAGCAATGAATGGGTGATCGATTCGAAACCCTCCACGACTAACTCTTTAGAATTGCAGGAACAATGCGATTATATAAGCCATTTTTTGGTCCTCAATTATCCTGTAATGAATTAGGAAATGTATAGTGACTATAAAAATTAAACATGTCTATCAACATTTAAATTTGATAGGGCTAAAATAAGCCATTTTTCAGAAGGTATATTGTACTAACCACATCTAGAATGATCACGGCTTATGTCACCTTTCAGGTTTCGTTGTCGTCGATTGTAATATTTTATATGCTTTTAGTTGTTTATCTGTTGTACTAAACTATACGCCAGAAACAACGCCAATTCCAACAAATGTCATTAGGCTATATTTATATCAATAATTGACACTAGGCTATCCTAATTTAGTTTGGGAGGGACCTACGTGAAGAACTTATAGATCATGATGTTCCAAAAAACAAATAAAAACATTAATGGTATGTTTGGGAAAGTGGATTTGAGTAAAAATATTTAATCTACCTCATAAGTTGGTGTGGACCGTGACATTTGGTATCAGAGTTAAATCTGATCTAAATCATATTAAATTTAAAATAAGATTCCTCAATCGCTGGCAATACTTTGAAACTTATCTCTCGTGCCATAAGATCCTAAATTTGGTTTTGTCACTGTAACTGTCTATCTCAAATCTTTCCTTATAAATCTCTATCATAGCCATGCTTCTATGTCTTTCATCAGCGATAAATAAATGATTGATTCGAAACCCTCCATGACTAGCCCATTCAGATTGCATGAACAATTCTAATATTCCTGCAATTATATAAGCCATTTTTCCGTTCTTTATTAACTTGTAATGAATCAGCAAATATGCTATGATAATAAAAATTAAACATATGTCTATCAACAAATTTAAATTAGAATGGGCTAAATATCTTTTCTTTGCATTTGGTTTTAAAAAAAAAGTTTTTCAGAAGACAAATTACACTAACCACATCTAGAAAGATCAAGGTAATGTGACTTTCAAATTCTGTTGTCGTCGAAGAAAATCTTTGAAATATTTTTACTTGTTCATCTGGTGTGTTGAAACATACGCCGGAAACAACAATAATTCCAACAAATGTCGCTAGGTTATATTTGTCTCAATAATTGACACTAGACTACCCTCATTTAGTTTTGTAGGGGCATGCGTGAAAAACTTATATATCATGATGTCTTATGAAAAAAAATAAAAATATTAATGGTTTGTTTGAGAACGTGGATTTGAGTAAAAAAATTTAATCTCATATGTTTGGGTGGATCGTGACATTTGGTATTTAAGTCGACTCTGATCTAAATCAAAATAAATTTTAAATAATCTTCCTCCAATGCTGAAAAAACATTGCAACTTATGTCCCGTGCCAAATGACCCTGGATCTTGTTTTGTGATTGAAAATGTCTATCCCGAATCTTCCTTATAAATCTCTACCATGCCCATGCTCATATGCCTTTAATCAGCAATGAATGGGTGATCGATTCGAAACCCTCCACGACTAACTCTTTAGAATTGCAGTAACAATGCAATTATATAAGCCATTTTTTGGTCCTCTATTATCCTGTAATGAATCAGGAGATGTGTTGTGACTATAAAAATTAAAAATGTCTATCAACATATTTAAATTTGATAGGCTTAAATATCTTTTTTTTTGTTTGCATTTGGTTTTAAAGAAAAAGTTTTTCATAAGATATATGGTACTGGCCACATCTAGAAAGATCACGGCTTATGTGACCGTTCAGGTTTCGTTGTCGTCGATTGTAATATTTTATTTGCTTTTAGTTGTTCATCTGTTGTGCTAAACCATACGCCGGAAACAATGCCAATTCCAACAAATATCGTAAGGCTATATTGATCTAAATAATTGACACTAGGCTATCCTCATTTAATTTGGGATGAACCTACGTGAACGATTTATAGATCACGATGTCCCAAAAAACAAATAAAAACATTAAAGGTATGTTTCTGAACGTGGATTTGAGTAAAAATATTTAATCTCATAAGTTGGTGTGGACTGTGATATTAGGTATCAAAGTCGACTCTAATCTAAATCATATTAAATTTAAAATAAGATTCCTCAATCGCTGGCAATACTTTGAAACTTATCTCTCGTGCCATAAGAACCTAAATTTGGTTTTGTGACTATAACTGTTTATTTCGAATCTTTCTTTATAAATCGCTATCATGGCCATGCTTCTATGTCTTTCATCAGCGATAAATAAGTGATTGATTCGAAACACTCCACAAATAGTCCATTCAAATTGCATGAACAATTCTAATACTCCTAGAATTATATAAGCCACTTTTTCGTCTTCCATTATCCTGTAATGAATCAGGAAATGTGCTATGATAATAAAAATTAAAAATATGTCTATCAACAAATTTAAAGCAGATGAGGTTAAATATCCCTTTTTTTGCATTTGGTTTTAAAGAAAAAGTTTTTCAGAAGGTATACAGTAACCACATCTAGAAAGATCAAGGCTTATGTGACCTTTTAAATTATGTTGTCATCGAAGAAAATCTTTTAAATATTTTTACTTATCCATCTGGTGTGTTATACCTTACGCCGGAAACAACAATAATTCCTTGAATGTCGCTAGGTTATATTTGTCTAAATAATTGACACTAGGCTACCCTAATTTAATTTTGTAGGGGCCTGCGTGAAAAACTTATATATCATGATGTCTTAAGAAAAAAATAAAAACATTAATGGTTTGTTTGAGAACGTGGATTTGAGTAAAAAAATTTAATTACCTCATAAGTTGGTGTGGACCGTGATATTTGGTTTTAAGTCGACTATGATCTGAATCACAATAAATTTTAAATAACCTTCCTCCATAGCTGGAAAAACATTGCAACTTATGTCCCGTGCCAAAACAACCTGAATCTTGTTTTGTGATTGTAACTGTCAATCTCGAATCTTCCTTATGAATCTCTACCATGCCCATGCTCCTATCGCTTTCATCAGAAATTAATGGGTGATCGATTCGAAACCCTCCACGACTACCTCTTTAAAATTGCAGGAACACTGCAATTATATAAGCCATTTTTTGGTCCTTTATTATCATATTTTTTGACTATAAAAATTAAACATATATCTATCAACATATTTAAATCAGATGGGGCTAAATATCTTCTTTTACATTTGGTTTTAAAGAAATAGTTTTTAGAAGGTATATTGTACTAACCACATCAAGAAAGATCATGGCTTATGTGACCTTTCAGGTTTCGTTTTCCTCGATTGTAATACTTTATATGCTTTTAGTTGTTCATTAGTTGTGTTAAACCATACGTCAGAAACAACGCCAATTCCAACAAATGTCGTTAGGCTATATTTATCTCAATAATTGACAATAGTCCTCATTTAGTTTAGGAGGAGCCTACGTGAAGAACTTATAGATCACGATGTCTAAAAAACAAATAAAAACATTAATGGTATGTTTGTGAACGTGGATTTAAGTAAAAATATTTAATCTACCTCATAAGTTGGTGTGGACTGTGACATTTGGTATCTGAGTCTACTCTGATCTAAATCATATTAAATTTAAAATAAGATTCCTCAATCGTTGGCAATACTTTGAAACTTATCTCTCGTGCCATAAGAAACTAAATTTGGTTTTGTGACTATAACTATTTATCACGAATCTTTCCTTATAAATCTCTATCATGGCCATGCTTCTATGTCTTTCATAAGCGATAAATAAGTGATTGATTCGAAACCCTCCATGACTAGCACATTGAAATTGCATGAACAATTCTAATATTCCTGCAATTATATAAGCCATTTTTTCGTCTTTCTATTATCCTGTAATGTATCAGCAAATGTGCTATGATATTAAAAATTAAACATATGTCTATCAATAAATTTAAATTAGCTGGGGCTAAATATCTTTTGTTTGCATTTGGTTTTAAAGAAAAAGTTTTTCAGAAGGTATATTGCACTAACCACATCTAGTAAGATCAAGACTAATTTGACCTTTCAAATTCTGTTGTCGTCAAAGAAAATCTTTTAAATATTTTTACTTGTTCATATGGTGTGTTGAACCATACGCCGGAAACAACAAAAATTCCAACAAATGTCGCTAGGTTATATTTGTCTCAATAATTAACACTAGGCTACCCTCATTTAGTTTTGTAGGGGCCTGCGTGAAAAACTTATATATCATGATGTCTTAAGAAAAAAATAAAAACATTAATGGTTTGTTTGAGAACGTGGATTTGAGTAAAAAAATTTAATCTACCTCATAAGTTTTTGTGGATCGTGACATTTGGTATTGAAGTCGACTGGTTAAGACCCTCATTCGGATATTCGAAGTCTTGGAAAGATGAATCAAGACCGACAAAGATGTCTAAGTCCCAATTAATCATTCCATTCACGAATCAAGTTTGTTTTTTTTTTTTGTTTATCTCGAATGATATAATATCAATATAGCAATATAAGGAAACATAAATATAGAATTTAAACATAAATGCAATTGAAGCTAATCTTAATTTCTAAGTTCAAATTTATTACACTTAAAAACCTATATTGTATTGGAATTAAACTTTAAACAAAACTTTAAGTTCATATTCATTAAAAGTGTGTTTGGTAGAGAGGAAAGAAATAAGAAGGAAAGGAAATAACAAGGGAAAGGAAATAGGGAGGAAGGGAAAGGAAGTCACATTTCCTGCATCATGTTTAGTAGGAAAGAAAGAAATTAAGAGGGAAGTATCAAATTATTTCTTTCCCTTGTTTGGTATGGATGAGAAATGAGAGAGAAATAAACTTTATTTTTACAAAATGACTATTTTATACCCTTTCTTTATGTGGTTGATTAATATTTATGTCAAATTCACTAGTTTTTACCCTCATCCACTATTTATTTAAAATTTCATTGATTAGTAATATTAAATTTTTTCATTTTTTTATCATAACAAAAAATAAAATTTTTCATACTTTCCTAAACTTTTTATTTAAAATAAATGATATCCAAATACAGTTTGTGTAGTAAATAAAAAAAACCAAATAATAGATATTCAAATCCTTGAGCAATAAGATCTTAAATAGAATTAAAACCTCTTTACCTTATGCACTCTTTAGTTAAATTTATGTAAAAAATAACTTAGAATGTTCGATTTCTGCTGCCAAAAAATATAATATTAACATTTTTCATTTTTCTGTTAATATTTATATCATTATATACTTTTTCTTTACACTTATACACTTTGAAATTAAAAAAATGATTTACAAATATAATTATAATTTTTTTTATCGTAAAGAAATAAATTAATTTATAAAATATAGTTTTTTACCATTTATAAAATATCTTTATTATATATATATATATATAACTAACAAAAGATAATAGTTGAAGTGTGAGTTACCCCAAGGGCAACAAAGACTCTCACCACATTCATTTGGGGTACTATTTGCATGGTTTTTCGGTCTTTTTGTGCTTGGTTTTTTTGTTATTTCATGGTTTTCCTTGGGTTATATTTGGCATTGCATTCATATTTTGCCCTTCCATGGTTTTTTTGTAATATAGTATTTGGTTTTTTTGTTGTTTCGTATGAATGGTTTGGGTAATTTTGGCATGCTATATATTTTTCTTTGTATTTGATTTGTGGTTAATTGCATTTAGATTAGATTGATTTTGCTAATACATTGTTTTGTTCATGTTGGCACTTTGCTTGATTTTGTTTAGACTTATCTTGCTTAGTTGATCTTAATACCTTACTTGCTCATAATTATTATTATTTTTTTGTGATTGATTTTGCTTAATACATTGATTTGTTTATGTTAGCACCTTGCTTAATTTTGCTCATGCTTATTTTGATATTGATTAGTTGATGTTAACATCTTGCTTAATTTTGATTATATTATTATTTATGGTGAATTACATGTACTTGGATTTGCATCTTTAGTGTATAATCTATTAATAATCATTGTTGATTTAAATTATAGTCTACTCACTTTAGTGTATATAATCTTTTAATAATTATTTTTGATTTAAATTATAGTCTATTTGAGTTTAGGAATCAATGTAGACTTAATTTTTGGTTTTAAGGTAGACTTGGTTTTTAAACCTGATTTATTATTTGGGTTTAGGGAAAGGTTTAACTTGGGCATAATTTTAAAGCTAATTTTAGGATTTAATTTGGGTTTGGCCTAATTTTGACTTTCCTGATCTTGCCCCTTATCTTTAGCTCTTGCTTTTACTGTTTAGTCAATGAGAAAGACATCTGCTCAGAGTTTGCCGCACAATTCTTTTTCTTTTGGTCTCTTTGACTATTTTCAATTCTCTCAGCTTTATTTGCTTCTAGAGAGTTCTTATTCTCTATCATTGTCTGATCTGTGTTCTTTCTATTTGTTATTTCTTCTTCTCTCCTCCCATCTTCTGTCCCTTTATTCTCTCCTCCCTTTGCATGGAGGAAGATCAATCTGGCTCATTTCTTTTAATCAATTGACCAGGTTAGTCTTTAGATGCTTCTTTAACTCCTCTTTTTGTTTGAAAGCAACATCTTTAATCTCTTTTTTTTTGTCTTAATTCTTTTTTGATTTCCCTTCTGTCTTGTGATTTTCGCATCTCTCTCTATCTCTCATTCGTGAAATCTGATTCCCCTCCCTGATTTAAATCGGGAAAGAGACCCGAGGTTGGGTTTGGCGAAGAAGAAAGAAACACGCTATTCCCGTCGGGGTTAGATCGGTGAGTTCTGACTATTTTCCGATTTTTTTCATTATTCTTTGTGTATTTTCTTGTCAAATCTTCATGGGTTTTTTTTTTTTTAAATTTATTGTTGCATAGATCTTCCTCTTTTGATTTTCTGTAAAATTTTTTTTTGTTTCCACTTTTCCAGGTAACTAATCCTCTTTTAATCTCTATTTTCTTGCATGAATCTTGAACTGGTGCCAAAAGCTGGTCCGACTACAACTTCAGTACCCAGGGCTTTGTTTTGTTTAACGTTTTAATTTCTATGTTATGATGTGTAATTTCAATTTTACAGGTAAAGGTGTTTGGGAGATCGATCTGTTGGCATCAATCAGGTTTTACACATTCAATTTTTTTTCACAGTTTGCTTTTGTATGCATGTTCTTTTTTTTCTTGCGGTGTTGTTTTGCCTTTGATTGTATCAGTGTGTTGGTTTAATCTGCTTTGATTTTGCTTGATATTTTGCTCAGCCATTGCAGGCATGTTTATATGTTTGCTCGAGCTCATTGTTTTGTACCCTCTATTTGGTAATTTGCATTTTGTTTTTGTTGTTCTTTCCACCCTTTTGTTTGACTATTCCAGCCCACATGAAGCTTCATTTTTCCAAGGAGGTGATGTTTAGTTCACAAGGATAATTATTTGTTGGATTCTTTGTGATCGGTCGTCAACAATCATAAAAATAAAATCCCAACAAACTCCTAACTAAGTAGATAGGGCAAGTAGGGGTCGATCCCACAGAGAAGGGTGATAGATTTTATCCGAAAATTTAGTCCTTAAAATCTCTTAAAAACAACACAGAAAACAGAGATTGACAGAAAGCAATTAAACAGAAAACAATTAAACTAGAAAACAAAGCAGAGTAAATTAAATCTAAGTTTATAGCAGATAAGAAAGAAAACAATAATTAAGGATATACTTCTTCACCAATGGTAGAAAACAATCAAATTAATTATGGGTCCTTGATTTAAAAGATAAATTCAATATTAAATTCAAGATGATAACTGGTCTAGGGAAAACCCTAACATGCTATTTAGATAAGATTAGCCGTCAAGCCTTAAATTACCCCTTTTTCCTCCTAACTAATCAATTAGCCGTCAAGCCTTAAAGATTTGCTAGGATTCAAAGCATTAAGATCAACTTTTATTAGTTCTTTCACACATGCTTAATAAATAAAACCATACAACAACCAGATAAATCTGATCAGTGGCATGCAAACCCAATTAACCCGCCGTCAAGCGCGGCTAACTTGCTACACACAATCAAACTCATGCGTCAACCTTGTTGTTTGATCTAGCCAACAATCTCTCAAATTACCTCTTTAGTGGCCACATAAATCAATAAAGATCAAGATTGTAGAATTAAAACAGAGTTTAACATGCTATCTATCAATAATAAAATACCAAATTATAAGAACATAAATCTCACCATATTTAATTGATTGAATTCACCAAAGGATCAGAAGTATTAAGAATTTAGCTACTCATGGATTTTCCTAAATCCATGAGAGGCATAAGAGTACTTACAGGACCTTGGAGGGGCGAAATCTCCTTGCAAAATACCTAGGTATGCCGCACCTCCCTATGGCTATAGGGGGTGGCGCACCCTTTGCCTAAAAACTAGAAGAAAACTAGAAGAAAAGAAATTATCTATGTGTGTGGTATGTAGGTTTGTGATTTGTGATACAGGAGGTGGCTATTTATAGTGGAACTAACCCTAAGAATTCCAATCCTAACTTGTAAAGGAGTCTAGGCCGGTTTTAGGGTCTAACTTGGACTCCAAGTTGGATTAAAAGTCTTCCTAGAGTAGAATCCAAGTCAAAATAGGATCCTGAATTTTTGCTGAATTCGTGCAGTGATTTCGACGGTATTTTCGGGCTTGAAAACGGCAAAACTGGGTCTTGGATTTCAAAGGAAAGTTGTAGATCTCGGAGTCAGCTTTCCAACGAGTACTCATGGGCTTCAATCGGAGGTCTGAGTAGAAAGTTATGAATTTTCTACCAAAACGGCTCCTGAATCCTAATCCTGTTAGGACTAGAATCGGGGATCTACGGGATTTTGATATTTCCTTGGATTTAGGAGTCATTAATTGGGATTTTAATTCCAATTAATATCTTATATGAGCTGAGTATTTTTCCATATAAATTATCCATAAATAACAAAGCTTAAGGGCTTATCCATGGCTTGTCTTCAATTAAAGCTCCAATTCTTCAATTCTTCCTCTTGAAATAAATCTTCAATGGTCTTCAAGTCTCCAATTTATCTTCAAATGGTCTTCAAACACGAACTTCGAATCTCCAAATCTATGCTCAAAATTGCTTTGCTCAAATCTGTGTAAAAAGTCATCAAAATAGCTACAAAAATAGTGAAAAATAACAATTTCTCATTTTCACATCACTTAAAGACTAAAAACACAAATATTAATAAAATAACATATAATTAAGCATAAATGGGTCTAAAAACATAGTAAAATAGGCATAAAAATAGGGTCTTTTTTAGCTCAATCACTTTGTTCTCTGCAAATGCATGAATTAGCCATGAAACTTGCTTTACAGAAATCTCGAAATGCAGAATTCAGAAGTCAATTTGAAGGTGAGTCTTAAATATTTTATATAATTGGGTTGAATGATACAGATTCTGAATGTCTAATCTTCGTGAGAACTTGAATTTGATATGTAATTTTGTGTGGACATTGTTATTTCATTGTTGAAACTCTTGGTTCATGCCATTTTGATCGTTATTGTTTGTGGCTGTAGCACTATACAAACAAATGGAGGGGCTGACAAATGACGCAGAAATATCAAATGAAAAGGTATACATCTTGCTCTTTGCTTATAATATTTTATTATTAAAGTATTAAGTTCAAATTTTGATTCCCCCAGAATCTCAATTTCAGGTTTGTTTGTATTAAGACAAATTGTACTCTTAATTGTTCTGGGTTTGTTTCCATTTTTTCCTGGTCAATTTTTTGATTTTATACGAAAGCTATAGAATTTAGGTTTCCCAACATGTGATTGCCGTTTTTTTCTTGCCATTTTTTCTTGAAGGTTTACTTTGGTTTCTGTTGCTTCTTTTTATTAAACTTTCGTGTGTGAATGAGTTAAGGATTTCCATTTTCTTTCATATTCTTTCAATTCTCCTTGGTATCAAATGAAGATGATTGGGAATTTGGGGCTTTTTGGAAATTGGGATTGTGATTGGTACATATGTAGTCTTAAGACATAGATTTGATGATTATCATTGGTACATTTTCTTCTTTTTTTCCCGGTTAAAAAAGTAGATTTTTATTGTGATATTTTTGTTATCTTTAGGTAAGGATCACATGAATTATCTTTCTCTTTCTTTGACATAATATGTGATTTATCTGAGGTTTTGAGGTTTCCTAAAGTACTTGGTTTTCATTAGTGATAGGTCCTGTAATTGAGAGTTGTAATAATGTATCGGCCAGTGGCTACAGCCACGACCAGGGGGGAGTCCCACCTGACAATGTGGTGTTGTCACCTTGGATCAAGTCCCACAATGGATTGATGCAGAATTTAGGTCTTCTTTGGAGTATGAGAATGAAGATCCTTCGTTTTCGAATTCCTGTTTCCAAGACCCTTTTACATCTCCTGGGAGGAGAGTGGTAGTGATGTGATGGTATTCCTGTTGATCATGAAATAAACTCGAAGATATATTTGTGGAGGGGACAACTGTGGAACCTTGAGTTTGATGCTGTTAATTCTGCAAATGAGGTATGTTGCATATTTTATTGGATATGGACAAGTTTTTTCGCGCTTCTGCATCCATGTTATATGGCCAAGCCAATTTCAAAAGGAAGGAACTGATGAGAAAAAAACTGATAGTAACATTGGAATTGCATAATCATACATGAGGATTGGATCAATAACAAAAAGAACTAACTTTAAGGAGTCTTGATTGGTTATTGTATGGATAGGGAAAAGACCAGTGTAGCACAAATTATTCTTGGCTTCAAAAATTAATAATATGTAAATATTCTGATACATGCTTTCATTCTTGGTTGCAGAATTGGATGAAGCACACAGTAGTCCGGGTTTGCAGGCAGCGGCTGGACCTGGTCTTGTAGAAGAATGTGCAACATTGGTATGCTAAATTTTTATATGGAAACTACTTCCATGGATTCACTTCTTGATCTGTTGCACCATATAGATTGTTCTGTTCTAAGCTTTTCTCTATTGCAATTTAAAGCTTTTTGATTCTGAAGCAAGTTGTTGGAAATAGGTATACCTACAAGAATGATTAATGTATTTTTTATGGAAAGGGTGGATACAGAATGGGGATGGCCAAAGTCAACAATTTCTATTGGGATTTTTCTTTCCCTCCCAACTATTTCTTTAAGCTTAGATATATGATCCCCTGCTGCTTAGGTGTATTTGGTTAATTTTTTTTTGTTATTTGAAACTGTGTGCACATGAAGATGAATGCTCGCTGCATTGACTCTAATTCTGTTCAAATTTGATTTTTGGAAGTGAAGGTAAACAAGCTAATGGATTTTCCCTTAACTATAAAGACAATGGGATCCACACAAGTAAGAGTATACTTGCCATATTTTGTACTTTTAGGTTGGTTGAGTTTTTTGTTTGTTTGAATTTCAATGTACTTTGCAGATATTTTCCTCCACTTTCTATGGCCTTTAAGATGCCTATATATATATATTGTGTATCCATGAATATGTTCTCTCACATGATGTTTTGGTCAATAATTTTCAGTTGATTAGCAACATTACATCTATGATTGATCATGTGCAACAAAGGTATATGGGAGTGTGATTTGATCCAGGCTCCATAAAAATGGTGGCAAGAATTATCACACATGCATGGGCTCATTGACAGCTTCCCCATGTACTGAAGCTGTCATTTGGATAATGAACAAGAAGGTAATAATCTCATCATCACAAGCAACATTAATTTGGGTCCTTTTCTAGAAATGAAATTGTCATTGCTTATGCATTTGTTTGATTGATATTCAGTCAAGAACGACCAAGTCTAGGTACTCCAAATAGCTGTCCATGATGTAAGTAGATTGATCATCAATCTTAGCTGACCATTAATGTTTGCAGAAGCAAATACAATGGCTTTGCAACCACTCAATCTAGGGATGTAGAACTTTATGGCCGAAACCCATGGATGCACCCAACTGATGAAGTCTGTAGATTTGTACTGAGAACACAAGTTTTGTTTACCTAGACTTCTTTTTTCATCAATATTCTTTCCCCTTCTCTAAATAGTTTTTGTATGAAACAATACTTTCTCATTTCCTTAATACACTAATAGATGTAATATATTTGGATATAATTTTAATACACAAATAGATGTAATATATTTGGATATAATTTTAATTGCTCTCTAATCTTAAGCATTGATTGAATCTCAATTTAAATCTGGGCTGTGTGTTTGCTCATGCCCAAGATTAGCATTAAATTAGAAGCTACCACATGTATGATATATTTTCCAATGTTATCAGGCTTGCCGATCCATGTAGTTTGTAAGTATTGATCAGGCCATTGGTGGACTTACAAGGACCAAATCATCAGATTCAGAACATAGAAACATACTATTAGTTCAATATAATATTTCTCAATTTATTTTTTTGAAATTGTGGAAGCTATCAAAACACCTTACTGAAATGCAGTCCTTCTCAACTGGTCTGTACACAATAGTCCCTATTTCCTTGATGTATATTTTGCAGAGGCTTTAATTTTTCCAAGAAAATGGACCAACTAAAAGTAGAATACCAACTCAATTACAATGGAAAAGAACCAATTGGTCCATTTATATAGAAATTTCAACTCCTTATTACATTCTAACAATCCTAACTAATAGACACAATACAACAATCACAATGACCACATACATTTCATCAACCATGAACAACCCGCAGCGAAGCGCGGGCAAAAAACCTAGTATATATAATACATAAATGCATACATTGTTTGAGTAGTATGATATTGAATTAAATAATAGTATAAAAATTTATCTGCAAGTAAGAATTCTCTTCCTTAATTAATTATTAAGGAATATATTGTGTATTATATATTATATATAATAATATATGCTATGGACGATCTTGAATCATCAATTCAATTGTAATATATAAGTATTTTTATTAAATATTATCAAAATATAAAACCATAAAAAAGGTTAGGAAAAGATATTTTATGGGACTTAGACACCAGGCAAAATTTTTATATTTTGTCAGGCTTTTGAATCAATGACATATGCTGGCCCACAAAGGAAAATCTATTGTGATTTTCTTTTTGGCCAGAATTCATTTCTATCTGATGAGTAAAACAAATATTGTAATTTGTTACAATAGAGGGTTACAATAGTCTATTCAAATATTACAAGAGTTGGTATGTTTCATTCCTTGCCATTTCCGCCCACTTTTGGACGGATTTATTTCTGAGCAAATCGACACTTGCATTTCCTCGTTAGTTCCTTTCTATTTCTTTCCTTAGGTGTATTTCCACTCTACCAAACAAAGGAAAGTCCTACTTCCCTCCTACTTTCTTTCTGTGCTACTTCTTTCTGTTTCATTTCCTCCCTAACAAACACACTCTAAAACCCACATACTAATAGAAAGATCAAGCCCAAATAATAAACAAACAACGCCCAAATTGATAACTAATAGCTAAAGCCAAAATTTTATCATAACACTAAAGCCCAAGTCATATAAAAAATAAAACCCAAATCTGAAGCCCAAACAAGTAAAAGTCCAAAACAAACCAAGCCCAACAGAAGAAAAGAAAAGGAAAAAAAAGGTTAGCAAAGCCCAAATTATATATAAAGAAATCTAAAGGCCCAACAACAACTCTAAGGCCCAAACACAACTAAAAGGCCTAAATATGGTTCTTCCCTATTCTAAATTCTTTTATTGCTCTTTAAAATGATTTGAATTAATTTCTAATCATCTTTTATCTTTAAATCCACAATTAGTTCCTAGAGCATCTTCTTAATCTCCAAAATTATTTACTATTCCTTTTTAGAAACTAAATTTCGTTTTTCAACTGATTTCCTACAAGCTATTTACTTCCAAAATGATTTTTATTTAACTTTCAAATTTCTTAAAGTTAAAGTTATTCTATTTCTTACTCCCCAAATTTAATCCAAAGGCATCTCTTTTCTTTTCTTTTTTTCTTTACCATTTTTCTTGAAATAATTACTAAAGGCTAAGTTTTGAGTATTCAAAGGTTAATCAACCAAAGCCAATATTAAATCCTAGAATCCATTTATCCAAAAGAAAAGCTAAATAATTAAATTATGGTAAGTTAAGCACAAATCTAAAACGGCAGGGACCTAATCGAACTAGAACCAGGGACTGGAACGCATGAATCCAAAGGTCGGATCCTCAATCAAACATAGATATTAAGACTTCAGGGACTAAATCGCAGGACTAAATAAATTAAAACACTAAATAACATAAAAGCCACATAAATACTATGCTTATAAATAGAAACCTATCTACCATTTCAGAAAATTAGAAAACCCTACCTTACCGCCTTTCCCACGTCGAAAATCGTCCTCACAGTGGCGCCGTCGCGTCGGAGCTCTGACGATCCTCTGATGAAGCCGAAAGTTTGCAGATCGGCTTGCACAAGCTTCCTCTCTCCGTATTTGCTTCTGAAACCCTCGAACCGCTTTAAACCGAGCCCCAAAACAAGGCTTCTGATCTCAAAATTTGGCCATCGGATCAAGTTGATTTCGAGGTGTGGTGTTCTCCTTGCTTTACTCCTCCTCTTCACCGTTCTACTTTTTAGAACAGATGCCTCTAACTTTGAAACCCCAAAATGCTAAAACCTAACTTTCTAACCTACGGTTTTCTTGGGTTTCGATGGGAGGTGACCAAAAGCGAGAGGAAAGGATCGACTTCGGGTGAGAGATGAAGGTTCTGAGAAGGTAAAGAAGTGATCTTTTCGTTTCTGTAAATGTTAAAGTGACTAAAAATGAAATCTTTTTGAGGTTTTTCTTTGTTGCTAAAAAGATGAAAGTAAAAAGGTAGATGAAAGAAGGCTACTAAAATCTAAGTTTTTTCTTTTTTTGTGTTTTTGGCTACTACAAGTGTAAAAGGAAAGAATTGCTAGGGTTTTTTCTTGGGTTCTCTATGTCCCTAAGGTTTAAGGAACAATGGGTTTATATATGCCTTTGTTTAACTTGATCTAAGAGCTGAGACTGAGTTCCTTTGTAATCTAACGACTGAGTGTTTGAGGGCTTAGCTCCTTTGAGCTGGCTTTTTGCATGTTTTTTTATTGGTTGAAAATGGGATGATGTGGCATTTGTACATGTGTGTGATGCTGGCGATGTATATGATGTCTAGTTTATTCACTGCTTGATGAATTCTGTGGGATATTGTGCACATTGGTCTTAATGTCCTAAGTGATGCATTTTCTACCTTTTGATTCATGCCACCTTTTGTTCTTACTCAATCTGATGGTTGCTGTTTATTTGTTGATGCTCATATCCTTCTAAAGTATCCGCACTTTACATACTGTTGTTGTACTTGATCATTTCATAAATGCATGCCTTCTTCACTATTTGCTATGCCGTCAACTGTTGTGTCTGATTCCCATTGGTATTTTGATGACATGGAATTTTGGTCTGCTTTGATTGGTTTGAAACTTATATTGGAAGGCTTGTGTAGGCATGTGTTTGCCTTATGCTTGCAGCTCCTTTGCACATGTCTTCAGGCTAATTTTCTGCTGCATGACACTCTATGTACTCCCACTGTTTTTGCCTTCCGTTTTTTTTAGCTCATGTTACTGACTTTCCATATCAAAGTGGACTGAAGTAATCCTAGTGTTGTTATCTTGAGGTTGTATTGAGTTCATGTGCTCTGCTTTCCACTTGATCCTGACTTGGTGACCAATTCTGAAATGCATATTCTTGGTCGTCAAGTTTATTCTAATTTTGCTAATCACTTCTTGCAATTTGTTTGTTTGTGTTTCATTGTTGCAACCTTGTGGCTTTGTTCCCTTTACTGATGTACTACAAGTGCTGTTGTGGCAAGGGGGACCATCCAAGCTTGGTCCCCCATGTTCAAAAAAAGATAAGTGCTTAACTGTTTTGGTACTAATTAAGCCTTGTATTTAGCTTAATGATTGTTGATTTGTGCTTTAAAACTTGTTGTGCAGCAGCTTTGCAGCTTTGAAGAAACTTGAAGCTTAAGATACTTTGAAGATAATCATGATTTTGCCCTTAACCCGAAAAAGAAGTGTAATTTTGGTTTATTCTATATTTTTTTTGTCTTTGTATTGAATTTGTAAAAGAATAAATTTGGGCCCGATTTATTTCTTACATGCATGCTCAACTTGGGCTTTTCAAGACCCAAAGTCTAAAAGTAACTCAAAATGAGCAAGTGGATTCAATGTGCTAAGCCCAAAAGGAAAATACGAAGGCCCATAGCATAGCAGCCCAAATACAATTAAAAGAAAAATCAAAGAGACCTAGCAAAGAAATGGGCCTTTTAAAATGAAAAAGTAAGCAGCAAAGAAATGGGCTCCTAAAAGTAGAAAAAAGGATATTAATTACTTTTGGGTTTAGGGAAGGAATGGACCAAGGCTTATCAAAGGCTTGGACTCAATAAACATTGAAAGAGAGGCTTGACTAAAGGGAAATTGAATCCGAATTTATTCAAAAGAAACAAATTAAAAAGAGGAAAAGGGAAGCAAAAATGATGTGTCTAAAGAGTCGACTCTAATCTAAATCACAATAAATTGTAAATAATCTTCCTCCATCGCTGGAAAAACTTTGCAACTTATGTCCCGTGCCAAATGAACCTGGATCTTGTTTTGTGATTGTAACTGCCTATCTCGAATCTTCCTTATAAATCCAGGCCCATGCTCCTATGGCTTTCATCAGCAATGAATGGGTGATCAATTCGAAACCCTCCACGACTAACTCTTTAGAATTGCAGGAACAATGCAATTATATAAGCCATTTTTTGGCCCTCTGTTATCCAGTAATGAATCAGGAAATGTGTTGTGCCTATAAAAATTAAACATATGTCTATCAACATATTTAAATCAGATGGGGCTAAATATCTTTATTTTTTTTGTATTTGGTTTTAAAGAAAAAGTTTTTCAGAAGGGATATTGTACTAACTACATCTAGAAAGATTACGAGTTGTGTGACCTTTCAGGTTTCGTTGTCGTTTATTGTAATATTTTATATGCTTTGAGTTGTTCATCTGTTGTGCTAAACCATACGCCGAAAACAACGCCAATTCCAACAAATGTCGTTACGCTATATTTGTCTCAATAATTGACACTAGCTAATTTAGTTTAGGAGGGGCCTACATGAAGAACTTATGGATCACGATGTCCCAAAAAACAAATAAAAACATTAATGGTATGTTTGGGAACATGGATTTGAGTAAAAATATTTAATCTACCTTATAAGTTGGTGTGGACTGTGACATTTGGTATTAGAGTCGAATCTGATCTAAATCATATATATATATATACTATATATTATTTTTAGTGACTATGGAAATTACTTAAAGGCCAAATTGAGGATTAATGTGGTGTCTCCTTTTGGATTTTTTTGGTCTTTTCGCACTTTTAGGGTGACTAAAACGACCCTCGATGAATTTCCTCCCCTACTTTTCCCGCTGCCCTTTTTCGTAATTTACTATTTTTATATTTATGATTAAGTGTGTTTTAATTACATATTAATTGTGTGTGGATATTAGGATTTACCGGTTCAACTCCTCTGCCGGAATTACAAATGATTGGTGCTATAAATGTATTCGCAATAATGGTTGATTCATGGGTAAACTATTGACATTCCAGTTCTGTTTTCCTTTCGTCTTCATTTCTATTTGGGTGGGTTAATTCTTCTTCCCTGACATTTCTCTGAATTGGTTTCACATGGACTCTGTTCTGTTTCCTAAAATTTCCAGGTGGACGTTGATAAGATTCTTCCATATAATTTAGCAGCGCCTTAGGATGGCATAACCTACAATGGGGAGCTTTCACTTCTCACCGCAACATTTTAAGGTAAATTTGGATTTATTTGCTGATTATATTATTTGATACTTAAATTTAACATTTCCTTATTCCTCTTTTATTTTACAAAAAGTTTTTTTATTTATCATTTGACTTCCTTTTTATTGAGGTTTCTATTAGTTGCTTATGTTTAGTATATTTCCACATTTCCAAAAGCACAGTTAGCCAATGCTAAGTACAATCATTTTGTGATGCATTGTGTAATTTACATATGCTCCTGCAAATGCTCTCAACTAATTCAATTTTTCTACGACAACTATACATGCTCCTTGACTACAAAAAATTAGGCCTTCCTTATGCAGAAGCCATATTCTTCCACCTACCTGGGTCTATTAATTTAATAATTGCAATCAAGATTAAAAAATGACCGCAATGTACTCAACAAACATTTTAAACAACAATTAATATTAGCTTGATTTTGATGAATTATCTAGAGATGGAGGACTAGAATATTAGCTTTATTTTGATGAATTACCTAGAGATAGAGTAGAATTTAGGTAATGCACTTTTAGAATGAAAGAGAGGTCATGTGTTTTGCTTTATATTTGCTAATTCTTTGTTTCGATGTATGAGTTTCTCCTAACTGATTAACTTACAACCAATGCAATATTTTCTTACTAACCGACTTAAATAACTACAAAAAATATAGCCCTAATAAGAAGATGACTGCAGCGCAAGCGCAGGCCGCCCTACTTGTATTAAATTTAAAATAAGATTCTTCAATCACTGGCAATACTTTGAAACTTATCTCTCATGCCATAAGAACCTAAATTTGGTTTTGTGACTATAACTATCTGTTGCGCCAAAAATCTCTTCCTAGAGTTTTGACGGAAAATTCTTTATGACAGCATAGGGGCGTGCCAGTCAATTTGCTGAAATTGACAAAGAGGTTGTAAAAACTGGATCTGGTGCACGGAGCAGCAGATTAAAAGATCAGAGTGATTGTGGGGACTGGATCAAAGTCACACCGGAGCATTTAAATCATTGGATCCGTAGTAAACTACTCTTCATAAATGGGCCTTCCTCTAACTGGATCAGATCTGGGAGAACTGCTTTGATTGCAATTGAATTTGAAAAGAAAATAACAATTTGATTTGTTATTTATAGGAGAGAAACACGTGTACAATGTTTTTGTGTCCGAAGACAAGATTGAAACAAGGGAAAAACACAAAAAGTGTGTTTGAATGTCCTGAGACAAGATCTAAACAAGGAAAATTTGATGAACGAGTAAGAACTCGTGATGAACAAGAGTGAAAATGGCGCAGAGCCAGAGAGAAAATAAGCACGGAGCTTGGTTTTTTGCGCGGAGCAAGTTTGTAGCTTCAGGCTGGATTTTGATTTTTCGGGAGAAATGTTTGAGATGCGGAATCCCCTGAGATATGGGAATGGTCTCCCTTTATATAGGGGGCTGCATGGGCCTTGCATTTAATGGGCTTGCCTTGCTGAAGAAGGTGAATTCCTCCTCCTAGGTAGATGACAGCCTTCAGGAAGGTGCAGTGAAGCTTCTTTCTCCTTCTGATTGCTTCAAACTACTGAGAGAGGGGAAAATAGATGCTAGGGCGCCACTTCTCTTGGATGTGAGATGGAAATCTTCCTCCTGGGTGGTTGATGAATAATTCTTCCTTTTTCCTATCACACATCAGCATGCCTTCATTGCTTATTTTGTGCTGAAATTAACTAATATGACTAAGTAGTGGCCTGTTAACATCATGAATTGGACTTTGAACACTAGGGCCACGAAATTACTCATACTTAATCATATTTAGCTCTTCAAATCATTAAAATAACACTTAGTTAAGAAAATGGCTTAACCCGGGGTGAGAAAGCCACATGTCCTTAACTGAAAAGAGTCTAAAAGTTGCAAACGATCTCGGAATAAACCAAAATTTCACCAGTGGGCTTAGATTATCTCCAAAAGACTATGGAAAAATTTCCAAGTGAATTTGAGCTCTCTATCATGGTGAATTTGGTTTCACTTCCCAGAATGTCCTTAACTGAAAACCGGACATAAGTTTTTACTCCGATGTCAGAATGAGGTGAAATTTTACCACGATGATCTACATAGCTCAAGGATCATCATGGTATGCTCCTTGGTAGAAATCGCAACCTCTAGCCCTCTCAATTGGCTAATTTTCCTATTTTGTCCTTAATTGAACAAAATGCAAAGTTGTAGTCGACCTACCATAGGGTTTTGTATCGTTTTACCCTCATATTTCTCATATTTGTGTTTTCAGATCCATTAAGTGCTATTATTTACAAAGATGAAGATTTAGAGCAATTTTGGATCAATTTGGAGAAACTACTGATTTTGGCCCAGTAGGTCCTTCAGGCCTGTTTGTGCCCATGAAGCCCGAAGGAGGCCCGAATCTTTGTAGACCCAAATCTGTTTTCTCTAGGCCCAATTCGGATGTCATAAAGCCCAAAGAGAAGTTCCAAGCCCAATCAGCAATTATGATGCAGTAAATAATTGATGATAGAGAAATTCCAAATCCTAGTCAAAGGAGGATTCACAAGTGCAGTTTCAATAGAAAATTCATATCTTCTGATCCAGAGCTCTGAAAAATGCAAATAATATACCATTGGAAAGAGAACTTCAATTTCTACAACTTTGCTTTTGACCTCGGAGTCCAGTTCTACCATTAAGAATGACAAAATGTCCCTAGAAGTATTCTGGACAGTTTTGACAGCATTTCTAATCAAGGTGGGAAAGCCTAAACGGACTTGGTGACCCTTTGGACGTGATTTGCAGCTGCTATTGATTATTTGGAACACTTCAATTGGCCAAGGAGGATACTAATTAAAGAGGATGATCGTCTAGAACCAATTAGAGCTCAACCTTGGAGATCAAGTAGTGTAATTCCTAGTTAGATTATGATTGAGTCTTTAGTTGTCTATCCTACCCTCAATGAAGGTCTATCTAAGGGCTGTTATTGATTGTTACAAGGGTATGGTGTGTCCTAGGTTGCCTATAAATAGCAACCCTTAGCTTTAGAAAATCATAACTTTCATAATTGTAAGACTGATCAAGTCAAGCCCTGGAGAGTTTTCTCTTAAGGTCTGTCGCCCCTGGGGGCTGTCTTGTGTCGACTTGGGGCTGCCCTAGCCTTGTCGACATCTTTTCTTCGTATGTTTTGTAAGTTGTTTCTCATGGTGTTTTCCACCATGAGTCAGTAAATTCTCTTAATATTTTTCTACTTTAAACCTTTTTTTATGAATTAATTGATTTATTCATGGTGAGATCTTGTGCTTTAGTCCCTTTATCAATTGATTGATGATTTATGTTGATTTAATTAAATTATGTATGATTTATATATCTTATCAATGTGGTGTATGATTGAATAGGATCAAATCAATGAATTAATCTCTTTACACTTGTTTTCATGCTAACCTTGGATTTGTGGTTTAGATTTCTATAATTCAACTTGTTAAGTTGCCGGCCTTAATAGGTGGAATTGTGGTGATTATTGCTAGATTAGATTTGGTGAATAGCTAGTAATTGAATCCAATTTTTAGTAGCATGATTTGGTATTTTCGATGAATTGTTAGTAATTGAAGTATTGAAATTGGGTTTGGTATTGATCTTATGTTGTGATGAATAACTTGTAATCATAAGTTTATGCTTAGTGTATCTATTTTTCTTAATGTTTTATTGATTGCTTAATTGGTGAATAACTAGTTGCTAATTTGCTAATTAATAAAAGAGTTATCTTTGGGAATAACTAGTACTGATTTAGTTTACAATTATAAATAGATTAGGAACAAGAAGAATAACTAGTACTTTAATTCCTGGCCAAGGCCTTGTATAACCTAATTGATAATTTGTTGATCCGTGATCCATGGTATTTTTGATTAATTTCATACTTAGGTGGAGTGATCGGTCGTCAGCAAATCACAAGATAAATCCCCACAAATCCTTACGAGGTTGTTAGGGCAAGTAGGGGTCGAATCCCACTAAGAAAGGTGAAGCATATATTAAAGACAAAACTTTTCTAAAAACACTTAAAAGCACTTAAAAGAAAGGGGATTAAATATCAAAATTAAAAAAACAATTAATCTAAAAATAAAGCAAAGTAAATTAAACTAAAACTAGATAAAAACACTCAAGAAAACTATCAAATTAAAAAGCATACTTCCTTTCCAATGGTTGAAATTAATCAATTAAGGTATGGTTCATCGACACAAAACATATTTATTTGACTAACATCATCAAATAATTCCAGATCTAGTTTCACCTCAATAATCCTGTGTTGTCACGGTCGTTAAGAATTATCAAGAATAAAACATCAATCTTTCACTATTAAGATGAATACTATTGAATAATTGGTCTAGGGAAAACCCTAACATGCTAAATAGATTTACCCATATCACAGTGATAAACCCCTATTATTCTCTACTCATCTTTACCATCACAGCTGATCGGTCGTCAGCAAATCATAAAAATAAATTCCCAACAAATTCCTAACTAAAGCAGATAGGGCAAGTAGGGGTCGAACCCACAGAGAGATAGGTTATTTATCTTTTTCTTAAATTGATCAAACAAATTAAAGAGAATTTTTATAGTAAAATTAAACCTAATCTAACTGACAATTAAATTAACTAAGAAAGCAATCAAGAAAATTAAAAAAAACAATTAACAAGATAGCAGTGAATAATCAAGAAAACAATTAATAAAAACCTCCAACATAGAATTAATATCCCTCTTGACAATTATAACATGGATCATTGATATCTAATAATTATGAAAACGAAGAATAGCTTGTCGGAATTAATTCCTAAATTACCTTAATTAGATAAGATTATCGGTTAAGGCTTAAATTACCCCTATTGTTAACCTAACAAATCAATTACCGGTTAAGGCTTAAAGATTCACCAAGCAACAAAGCATTAAGAACTAGTAATTTATACAAGCACAAAGAGTAATTTCTCACTCAAAGTCCCTTATTTCCCTTGGAAGGAGTGGTTAATTCTCAACCAATTGCTACAAACAACCAAGCCTGGGTGGTTAATCCTCGACTTGATCTAGCTAATGCTAACTTAATTTATCAGAAAAGTGCCGGCTCAATCCATCAAAACAAGCAACATAGAATTAAAACAGAGATCAAAGGAATACTCTAACAATTATCATATATAAGCACAAAATCTCACCAATATATATGTCAAGAGATCAATTAAATTCTACATTGGAGTTAAGAAAAGGATTACTCACTCATGAATTGAGTGAGCATCCAAAGAATAAGAAGAAAAACTTATCTAATGGATGGAAGAAGAGGGGGGCGGCGGCACAGAGGCTTTTTGTCCTCCAAATCTTCAATACAATTTCTAGATCTACTTGTGTGTATATGTTCTAAAAACCTAGACCGAAGGTGCCTATTTATAGTGAAAATAACCCTAGGAATTCCAATCCTAACTTGGAAAGAAGTCTAGGACGGTTTAGGGGTGTAACTTGGAGTCCAAGTTGGATTAAAAGTCTTCCTAGAGTAAAATCCAAGTCAAAATAGGATCTTGAATTTTTGCTGAATTCGTGCAGTGATTTCGACGGCATTTTTGGGCTTGAAGATGGCAGAACTGGGTCTTGGACTTCAAAGGAAAGTTGTAGCTCTCGAAGTTAGCTTTCCAACAAGTACTCATGGGCTTCAATCGGAGGTCTGAGCAAAAGGTTATGATTTTTCTACCGAAACTGCGCCTGAATTCTAATCCTGGTAGGACTAGAATCGGGAATCTACGGGATTTGGATATTTCCTTGGATTTAGGAGTCATTAATTGGGATTTTAATTCCAATTAATATTTTATATGGGCTGAGTACTTTCCCACATATATTATCCATAAATACCAAAGCTTGAGAACTTATCTATGGCTTGTCTTCAATTAAAGCTCCAATCTTCAATCCTTGCTCCTTGAAATAATTCTTCAAAGTCTTCAAATCTCCAAATCAGTCTTCAATAAGTCTTTAAACATGAACTTCGAATCTTCAAATCTATACTCAAAATTGCTTTGCTAAAATCTGTGTAAAAAGTCATCAAAATAGCTCCAAAAAAAGTGAAAAATAACAATTTCTCAATTTCAAATCACTTAAGAACTTAAAACACAAATATCATCAAAATAGCATATAATTAAGCATAAATAGATCCAAAAACATAGTAAAATAGCCATAAAAATAGGGTTGTTTTTGGCTCAATCATATTCCCCCACACTTGAACTTTGCTAGTCCCTTAGCAAATCATTGTGTAAGTTAAACAAAAATCAATTTTTCTAAAGATCAATTTGAACTCACACACTCATCAAAGAATCAATTCAATCATGAAATCAAAATAACAAAGAATAATAATAATACTAAATTCAAAAATCAAGACATAACAAGTATCATCATTCTTAAGTAGCCATAATCAAAGTAGTTTTAATCTCTTACTATTTTTCACTTTCTATAACTACTTCTTTCTATAGGCTTATGTTTTCCTCTCGTTCTCCATTACTCAAAAGATTGTAGTGCCATAGATATACATCAAGGGTCATTGTGGGTTATAATAGATTTTCAAGGGTAATTGTTTTTTAGAAAATTGAGGTTACTAACCTCGAAGTGTTCATGCTTTAGGGGTTACTAACTCCCTTTTGAGGCTACTAGCACTCTAGAAGGACTCCTTCTTTTATTTTTTCAGAGGGACAATATTTCTGCAATTCCATGCCTCTTATCCTCTTTCCAAGGGTTACTAACTCCTTTTGTTTAAGAAAAGAGTGACAACAATGGATTTTTTTTATTAGTATGCAGAAATACCTCTTCTCCTCTTGTCATGAGAGCACTTCTTTTTGAAAACGATCTTTTTTTTTAAATTACCCTCTTTATAAGTAGTCGCCCACACTTATTCTTGACATATACCAATAACATACTTTCTCAATCATAACTTCAATCAAGATTGAACACAAGTTCTAGAAATAGATAATCATAGAAGCAATTAATAAATAAGATCATATCACAAACTTCAAT
This sequence comes from Corchorus olitorius, assembly GCA_001974825.2. Classification (NCBI taxonomy): domain Eukaryota; kingdom Viridiplantae; phylum Streptophyta; class Magnoliopsida; order Malvales; family Malvaceae; genus Corchorus; species Corchorus olitorius. The sequence goes on along the minus strand of AWUE01017605.1, from coordinate 122 downwards.
TATACCTAATTCTAAGAAATCAAACAACATGCTATAACTCAATCAATAAATCAAACATTATTAAAATTCTAAGCATTCATCAATCATAATCAAATCAATTAATCAATTTTATGCATGAAAAA
>AWUE01017603.1:0-51306 GCA_001974825.2 Corchorus olitorius | reverse complement strand
AGAATCAGCTTCACTTGACGGTTAGATATCTCGGCTTGACCATTGGTTTGAGGATAATATGAAGTAGATACCCTATGGCTTACTCCATATTTTTCAACTAAGGCTTGTACAATTTTGTTGTAGAAGTGAGTTCCACGATCACTGATGAGGGCTCTTGGTATGCCAAATCTATGAAGAATGTTATTCTTTATAAATTTAACCACTGTTCTGGCATCGTCCTTTTCAGTAGCAGCTGCTTCAATCCATTTGGAGACATAGCCCACGGCTAGAAGAATGTAATACTTCTTTTCTGATGGAGGAAAAGGTCCCATGAAATCAATTCCCCACACGTCGAAGATTTCAACAACGAATATAGGACTTTGAATCATTTGACTTCTTTTCGAAATATTTCCCACTTTCTGACAGCGTGGACAATTCTTGCAATATTCATAAGAATCTTGAAAGATCCTAGGCCAATAAAATCCACAATCCAAGATCTTTCTTGCTGTCTTCTTGTGTCCAAAATGGCCTCCGCTTTCGTCAGTATGGCAAAACTTTAGGACTGAATGAATTTCATTATCAGGAATGCATCTTCTCATTACCTGATCAGAACCACATCTCCATATATGGGTCATCCCAGAGATAATACTTGGCATCACTGATGATCTTCAATTTCTTCCCTTTGCTTAGATCCGGAGGTAAACGTCTAGTGACTAAGAAATTAACAATGTCTGCATACCATGGAAGTTGAGAAACGACGAACAAGTCTTCAAAAGGTAGCGCTTCATTGATTGCAGTCTCTTCTTTGTTGCCTTCAATTCTGCTTAGATGATCAGCTACAACGTTTTCTGCTCCTTTCTTGTCCTTGATTTCGATATCAAATTCTTGAAAGAGCAATAGCCATCGCATAAGCCTAGCCTTTGCATCTTTCTTTGCCATTAGATATCTCAATGCAGCATGATCGGAGTAGATTATCACCTTGGATCCCAGGATGTATGAACGAAACTTTTCCAAAGCAAAGACAACGGCAAGCATTTCCTTTTCCGTGGTGGTGTAGTTCTTCTGAGCAGCATCCAGAGTTCTTGAAGCATAATAGATGACATGAGGTACCTTGTCTACTCTCTGACCTAGAACAGCTCCAATGGTGACGTCACTTGCGTCACACATTACTTCGAATGGTAGTTTCCAATCTGGTGGCTTTATGATTGGAGTGGTGGTGAGGGCAGTCTTCAATTTGTCGAACGCTTCTTTGCAGTCATATCCAAAATCGAACTCTACATCTTTCTGAAGTAGTTTACACATCGGTGCCGAAATCTTTGAGAAATCCTTGATGAATCTTCTGTAGAATCCAGCATGGCCTAAGAATGATCGGATATCCTTGACACATGTTGGGTATGGCAGGTTCTAAACTACATCAACTTTGGCTTTGTCGACTTGCATCCCTTCCTTGGATACTACATGGCCTAGAACGATGCCTTGTTCTGCCATGAAGTGGCACTTCTCGGCATTTAACACCAATTTGGTTTCAACACACCTTTTCAGGATGAGTTCTAGGTTATGAAGGCATTGATTGAAGTTATCTCCATAGACAGTGAAATCGTCCATGAACACTTCCATCTTTTCTCCCACATAATCTTGAAAAATGCTCATCATACATCTTTGAAAAGTTGTAGGTGCATTGCATAAACCAAAAGGCATTCTTGTATAGGCATACGTACCAAACGGGCATGTAAAGGTGGTCTTCTCTTGGTCTTCAGGTGCTATTGGAATCTGGAAGTATCCGGAATACCCATCCAGAAAACAATAGTAGGCTTTGCAGGCTAACCTCTCCAACATCTGGTCGATGAATGGCAATGGAAAGTGGTCCTTCCTTGTAGCAGAGTTCAGCTTTCTGTAGTTGATGCATACTCTCCATCCATTTTGCAGTCTTTGAGGAACTAGCTCTCCATCTTTGTTTTCCATGACGGTGAATCCAGACTTCTTGGGTACTACTTGAACAGGGCTGACCCATTTACTATCTGATATAGCATAAATGAGACCGGCTCCAAGTAATTTGAGAATTTCTTCCCTGACGACTTCAGCTAAGTTGGGGTTGAGTCTTCTTTGTGGTTGTCTAACAGGAACTGCATCATCTTCAAGTCGAATCCTATGCATGCATACAGTAGGACTTATTCCCTTGATATCAACAACAGTCCATCCGATGGCTTCCTTGTATTCTTTCAAAACTCTGATGAGTTGTTCTTCTTGTAAATTATTCAATTTACTTGAAATAACAACGGGTAAAGTCTCTTTGTCTCCAAGGAAAGCATATTTCAGGCCTTCAGGTAGTTGTTTGAGCTTGACTTGAGGTGGTTGAATGATGGATGGCAAGGGTGTTGGCGTTGGCTCCAGGCTGATGTAGGAAATTGATGCTTTTTCTTCAACAGCAGGTGACGTCTCCAATTCTCTGATGGTTGCATCTACATCTTCTGGCGTCAGGATTTCTGCTTCTTTGATTTCTTCTTCGTCCAGGCTTTTTGCAAGAACTAGTTCAAGCTCATCTTCACATTGAAGTGACTGAACTAGTTCAGAGCAAGCTTCAATTGCATCAATTGCACAGATGGAATGGATTTCGGCAGGAGTCTTCATGGCTTCATTTATATCGAATTCAATGGCTTCACCATCAAATTAATGCTGAGTTTTCTATCTTTCATGTCAAAATTTGCGCTGGCTGCTGAAAGGAACAGTCTCCCTAGCAGCAACGGCAGGTGCGGTAGATGAAGATCATCTTCGCTCATCTTCAGGACATAGAAATCTGCAGGAAAAACAAAGTCTCCTATCTGCACTAAAACATTCTCAACTAAACCTTCAAGTTTAATGTTAGTTCTGTCAGCAAATTGCACAGTAAGATCAGTTTCAGTCATATGTTCTACTTTCAATTGGGGATAGATAGAAAAAGGCATTATATTAATTGAAGATCCAAACTCACACATAGCTCTTTCTATCTTTTCTTTTCCAATTTTACAAGGAATTGAAAAGGATCCTAAGTCTTTACTTTTATGATGCAATTTTCTCTGATAAGCAGCATATATATTTTCATTCATGCAGGCATATTTTTTAGAAAATTTTATTTTAGCAGTGCATAGTTCTTTAAGAAAAGAAGCGTACCTGGGGACTCTTGCTACTTCATTAAGCAAAGGAATATTTACCTCTAAATTTCGAAGTGAATTGAGTGGTTGTGCAAACCTTTGAGGAAACGGTGGTGGACCGTAAATGGTTTCCATCTTCTTCATTCCTTCAAATCTTGATTTAGGTCGAGAAGCTCTTGGTGATGAATTGGATTGTTTAGGTTCGGCTGGAGTCTCCTCTTCTTGGAACGCTTGGATGTTGGATGCAGTTACTGGTGGTAGTTCAGCAGGGAAAACAGGTGCTTGGGTGGATCGAGATTCTTTTTGCAGAAATTGTGTGAACATGTTGGTAAGAGTCTCTTGTTGGCTTGCCAACGATGAGACTACTTGGTCTAAATGCTCCATTTTTTCTTTTATTTCGGCAAGAGATTCCTTCTCTGATGAGTTGGTTGTAGAGTATTCATCCATCGTGTTGTACTGGTAGATGTTTTCTGTCATGGTGTCAAGCAGCTTCCTTGCTTCTTCAGGAGTTTTGAGTGTAAAACTACCTCCACTTGAAGAATCAATATAAACTCGATCTTCGTAGAGGAGTCCATCATAAAAATTCTGAATCAGCAGTGCTTCACTCAGGTTGTGGTAAGGGCAGCTGGCGCAAATCTTGTTGTACCTCTCCCAGTATTGGTGCCACTTCTCGCCCGACAATTGTTGACAAGTAGTGATTCTTCTTCTGACATCTGCACGTTTTGCTTCTGGAAAATACTTGTTCAAGAATGCTGTCTCCAATCCTTTCCACGAGGTTATGGATTTTGATGATAAGCTCACAAACCAGCTCCTTGCTTTTCCTTCAAGAGTGAGTGGAAAAGTTCGAAGTTTAGCTTGTTGTTCAAGCATCCCAGTGATTGCAGCACACTTAATAAAGAAAACTTGCAGGTGCTCAAGAGGATTCTCATGAGGCTCTCCTTGAAAATCCGGCAACATACGGATTAGTCCTGGCTTCAGTTTGTATGTCATATCCAAGGCTGGATAATCAATACAGAGGGGCGGCACTTCACAGTTGAAATTCAACTCCCATAACGAACGTGGTTGCTCCATTGAATTTTTCCTACAAAATAAAAGAAGATCAAGTGCAAATTAAAATAGAAAAAAGAAAGACAAAAGAAAAATAAAACGCAATCTCCCCGGCAACGGCGCCAAAATTTATGATCGGTCGTCAGCAAATCATAAAAATAAATTCCCAACAAATTCCTAACTAAAGCAGATAGGGCAAGTAGGGGTCGAGCCCACAGAGAGATAGGTTATTTATCTTTTTCTTAAATCAAACAAATAAATTAAAGAGAATTTTTATAGTGAAATTAAACCTAATCTAATTAACAATTAAATTAACTAAGAAAACAATCAAGAAAATTAAAGAAAACAATTAACAAGATAGCAGTGAATAATCAAGAAAACAATTAATAAAAACCTCCAACATAGAATTAATATCCCTTTTGACAATTATAACATGGATCATTGATATCTAATAATTATGAAAACGAAGAATAGCTTGTCGGAATTAATTCCTAAATCACCTTAATTAGATAAGATTACTCGTCAAAGCTTAAATTACCCCTTTTTCCTCCTAACTAATCAATTAGCCGTCAAGCCTTAAAGATTTGCTAGGGATCAAAGCATTAAGAACTAGTAATTTATACAAGCACAAAGAGCAATTTCTCACTCAAAGTCCTTTATCTCTCTTGGAAGGGACTTCCGTCCTCCCCCAATTGCTACAAACAACCAAGCCTGAACGTCAATCCGCGACTTGATCTAGCTAACGTTAACTTAATTTATCATGAAAGTGCCGGCTCAATCAATCAAAACAACCAACATAGAATTAAAACAGAGATCAAAAGAATACTCTAACAATTATCATATATAAGCACAAAATCTCACCTATATATAAGTCAAGAGATCGATTAAATTCTACATTGGAGTTAAGAAAAGGATTACTCACTCATGAATTGAGTGAGCATCCAAAGAATAAGAAGAAAAACTTATCTTATGGATGGAAGAAGAGGGGGCGGCGGCACAGAGGCTTTTTGTCCTCCAAATCTTCAATACAATTTCTAGATCTATATGTGTGTGTGTGTGTTCTAAACACCTAGACCTAAGGTGCCTATTTATAGTAGAAATAACCTTAGAAATTCCAATCCTAACTTGGAAAGGAGTCTAGGACGGTTTAGGGTCTAACTTGGAGTCCAAGTTATATTAAAAGTCATCCTAGAGTAGAATCCAAGTTACAATAGGATCCTGAAATTTTGCTGAATTCGGGCAGGAGCTTCGACGGCATTTTTGGGCTCGAAAACGGCAGAACTGGATTTTGGACTTCAAAGGAAAGTTGTACCTCTCGGAGTTAGCTTTCCAACAAGTACTCATGGGCTTCAATCGGAGGTCTGAGTAGAAAGTTATGATTTTTCTACCGAAACTGCGCCTGAATCCTAATCCTGTTAGGACTAGAATCGGGAATCTACGGGATTTGGATATTTCCTTGGATTTAGGAGTCATTAATTGGTATTTTAATTCCAATTAATTATTCATATGGGCTGAATATCTTCCCATATAAAATATCCATAAATACCAAAGTTTAAGCGCTTGTCCATGGCTTGTCTTCAATTAAAGCTCCAATCTTCAATCATTGCTCCTTGAAATAATTCTTCAAAGTCTTCAAATCTCCAAATAAGTCTTCAATGAGTCTTCAAACACGAACTTTGAATCTTCAAATCTATGCTCAAAATTGCTTTGCTAAAATCTGTGTAAAAAGTCATCAAAATAGCTCCAAAAGAAGTGAAAAATAACAATTTCTCAATTTCACATCACTTAAGAACTTAAAACATAAATATCATCAAAATAGCATATAATTAAGCATAAATAGATCCAAAAAGATAACAAAATAGCCATAAAAATAGGGTTGTTTTTGGCTCCATAGAGGGAGACTATTCTCAGGTTTCAGCAGATTCCGCATCTCAAACATTTCTCCCGAGAAATCAAAAACCAGCTCCTGCAGCTACAAACTGGCTCCGCGCAAAAAACCAAGCTCCGTGCTTATTTTCTCTCTGGCTCTGCGCCATTTTCACCCTGTTCATCACGAGTTCTTCAATCGTTCTTCATATTTTCCTTGTTTAGATCTTGTCTCAGGACAAACAAACACTCTTTTAGCGTTTTTCTCTTGTTTCAATCTTGTCTCCGGACATACAAACACTGTACACGTGTTCTTCGTTCAGAAATAACAGATCAGTTTATTATTTTCTTTTCAATTTCAATCGCAATCAAAGCAGATCTCTTAGATCTGATCCAGTTAGAGGAAGGCCCAGTTATGAGAAGTAGTTCGTGTGGATCCAATGATTTAGATGCTCCGGTGTGACTTTGATCCAGTCCCCACAATCGTTCTGATCTTTTAATCTGCTGCTCCGCGCACCAGATCTAGTTTTTACAACCTCTTTGTCAATTTTAGCAAATTGACTGGCACGCCCTTACGCTGTCATAAAGAATTTTCCGCGAAAACTCTAGCAAGAGATTTTTGGCGCAACACAAACAAATTACAAAAACCCCCTCCCCAACAATCTCATAACACCTGCTCTTGAACAATCTCACTAGAAACTACACCTATTGACAAACCAAATAAACAAACAAACAAATTACAAAAACCCCCTCCCTAACAATTTCATAACACCTGCTCTTGAACCTAGCTAGAAACTAGAAACTATACCTATTGATAAACCAAATAAACAAACAAACAAATTACAAATTAAGCTCACATTTCGTGAGAGTTGAACCCAAGACCTCATACATATTGACAAACCAAATAAACAAACAAACAAATTACAAATTTGTAGACACCCTTTTTACCCGTATCCTTTAGTTTAGAACTAAGTTCATTCCTTAATGTGCACGCAGGGGCATTTTTGGTCAATTGATGGTTTATTTTGACATCTCGGTGAGTTAGTTCATTTTTCTTTTTAAAGACACTTGAAGATTGCATTCGAGCCCAAAAAGAAATAAATGTTACCCATTTTAGTTATATTGGCATTGTCTTACCTTGTCTCATTAGATTGCATTTTACGCCACATTTTATTTGTTTGCTCACAATGCATCCATACTTCCCTTGGTCTAGGCATCAATGATTTTGGATTAAGCTTTTCTGGACCATCTTGCTTAATTTCTTGGCCCAATTTTTATCCCAATTTGTTTTTCAATAATTTATTTAAGCCCAAACTTGTTTTAGTTGGACTTGGTCCATTTTCTTTTGGGCAATGATTCCTTTACTATTAAGTCTAACCCATTGTGCTTTGAATTGAAAAAAGATGAAAAAAAAAAAGAAAAGTCAGGCTCCATTTACAGATTGCAAAATGTGGTCACGTGGCCAATGTTGTTTAACTTATATTTGGGCAAAAGCTTAATCTGTTAAAGCAAGGCAGACACAAAATGGCTCTCTGCAATTCACCATCTTCAACACAGCAAAGCAAAGCAAAAATTGGCAAAGAAAAGACACGCTTCATTCTTCCCTTCTTGTCTCTTTTCCGAATGTGGTTAAGTCAGCTCTATGCTAGTTGTTACACCAACTGCTCCAAGGCTGCAATACAAAGCCAATAGGCACAGAATTAAGCAGTGAGACAGGGTCAACAGGAGCATGAAAATAAAAACAAAGCAAATAAATAAAAGGCTGATTGGTACCATAAGACCATCAGCACAAAAATGGGGTCTTGGTCTCTTGTCTCTTTGGGGTTTTCCTGCAAATAAATTGGAGCCCTCCATTAAGTTTGTACAGGAAAATCAGAACCATTAAATTAGCCTTTTTTTAGAGTATAAATGGAGAGATACAGTAACAAAAGGGGGGAGGTTCATTTTTCCAGAAACCAGAAGCTCATTTTTTTTACCCAATAATACGATTCCAAAAAAAAAAGGGCATAAACCCCAGTAGTGTTCTTCATTTTTCTCCAGCAACAAAAAACATACCAAAAAAAGAGAGAGCTAGCTTTCCTTCTTTCATTTTTCCAGCAAAAAAAAACCCATAGAAAAAAACCTACCTTTTTCTTTTCCCAGTAACAGAAAAAGGCAGAAAAAAAGAGAAAAACCTAGTTACTTTCCCTTTTAGTTTTTCAAATTCGAAGGAATCTAGTAGCTGGAAATTCTTGAAGAAAAAGCTTGTTCCTTTTTGGATTTCTTTTAGATTCCAGTAACAAAAAAAAAAAAGCAACAAAAAAGCCTTACCTTCCTTTAGCTAAGCTCCATTTCGGTTCATATCCTCACTTCCGTTTCAGATTTGCCTTCTTCGTCATTCCCTTAAAGCAAAAGAAAATTTACAAAGAAAAAATGTCAGGGTTCATGAAGATTGGATTTGGGGTTTTATACTTCTAGGCTGTTATTCTTGTAATTGATTCGCTGGGTTAGCATAGAAAGGAGTGGGGAAAAGCTTACCAGAGTTTTAACCCCGTCGGACGGCGGGTCAAAGAGATCAGGCGCTTCTTTTCTTTAATTCAGATCTATTTGTTCGGGTCACTTCGAGGTCGCACCGTCGGAAATAGTACCAGATTCGAAGAGAGGGTGCCCGTACGAGTAAAGTGGTAGACCCTCGGCTTCATTTACGGCGTTTGAGGCTCAGGTGACGGCTGAGGAGAATCCCTTGCCTTTTATCTGAGAAAGGCAAAATCCTCCTCCTATGCAGATGACAGCTTCCAGGAAGGTGCAGTGAAGCTTCCTTCTCCTTCTGATTACCTCCAACTGCTGAGGAGAGGACAAGACATGGACTAGGGCGCCACTCTGCTTAGATGGGAGATGGAAATCTGCCTCCTGGGAGGTTGATGATAATTCCTTCCTTTTCTTATCACAGTGCAGCGAGCCTTCGTTGCTTCTTTTGTGCTGAATTTAGCTAATTTTAACTAAGTAGTGGCCAATTGACATCACGATTTGGACCTTGATCATCAAAGCCACGAAATTACTCATACTTAGCCATATTTAACAATTCAAATCATGAAAATAATAATTAACTAAGAAAATGGCTTAAACCGAGGTGGGAAAGCCATATGTCCTTAATTGAAAAGAATGTAAAAGTTGCAAACGATCTCAGATTCAACCAAAATTTCACCAGTAGGCTTAGAATATCTCCATAAGATCATGGAAAAAATCCCAAGTTAATTCGAGCTCTCTATCATGGTGAATTTGGTTTCACTCCCGAAAATGTCCTTAACTGAAAATCGGGCATAAGTTTTTACTCCGATTTCAGAATGAGGTGAAATTTTACCAAGATGATCTACATAGCTCAAGGATCATCATGGTGTGCTCCTTGGAAAAAATCGCAGCAGCTAGCCTCTTCAATTGATCAATTTTACTATTTTGTCCTTAATTGAACAAAATACAAGTTGCAATTTCGCCTCCCGGGGAGGGGAAAAGGGCTAGACGATTTCTCCACTATGGTTGGTCAACTATATGGAGGAGGTGTGAGGTTGAAAATCTCATGCCTCTCTCACGTGCATAGATGTTTCTCTTGCTGACAAACTTTAACTCTATGCCTTCTTCCTGCAGGAAGAGAAAAATATCCCTCTACAGGGCAGAGGGCGGCCTCTCCTCTGTATGGGAGACGACTTGGGCCTTGCTATGTATGTCCATGAGGTATTTTTCATCTCATGGGCAGATGACAAGCAATTTTCCTTTTTTACTTATTTGCCTCCCTAGCAGGCAGCAATATCAAAGGAAACTGCTTCCGATTGATTTCCTCTGCCACTCACCCAGGTAGGATACGGCACATGTGGGATTTTTAATAATTATTAAATAAAATAATTATTATTTAACTAATAATTAATTAATTTCAGTCCTTACAATTAATTTACAAGACTTTCCTAATTCAATTTGAACTAGGGTGGTGCGGAAACCTAGTTCTTTAGGAATTTTGATTAAATCCTAACCACTCATCTTGATTATAATTATGATAAGATCAATTTACCCTCAATTGTAAATTGAGGTATAAACAATGCCCCCCCCCCCCCAAGTTTAAGTTTTTGTGTTAAAAGAATTTAAGCTTGTATTTAAGGAAATTGGTCTTGGACCGAAATTTTTCCTCTTACTTCCTAGCCAACGTCGACACCCTCTCCTTGGTACCATACTTAGCCGAATTTTCCAGCAACTTTTCAAGCTTCAATGGCTTCCAAAGATCAAGGTAACAACAAAAATCATCACCAAAAATCATCACTCATGCCAAGCAATTCAAGCCGCGGCTCCTTTTTCTTGGAGGCTTCCAAATCCTTGGCGAGAATCAAGCAATTTGGATTAAACTCCCATGATGGCAGCTACCAATCGACTCAAGCAAGACCTAAGCTCAAGTCCATGGTGATTGATCCCAAATTGGCACAAAATCAAGGTAATTGTTCATGAACTTTTTAATTTTTGCACTTAAGTTCATCAATTTCCTTTATGCCGCCAACCCTAGCTTAATTGCCATGATTAGGTCGACTTTGATGATGATTTTGGTATGATATGGCTGCTGTAATTTTAGGTAAAATTTGATTTAGAAATCAAATCAATTTAGTAAAGAAATTGGCAAAAATCCTTAGTAAAAACTATGCAGTTTTCGGCCTAGGACTTAAATTTTGCCATAGATCCTTAGGTGAACATGTTGCTGCATGAAATTAAGATTCCATGGCTTGAAATCATGTTGATCATGTCGACATAGGGGCTACAATTAGTCGACCCCAATTTCCTTCCTTAGGCGCAACTTTGTGGCCTTATTTGGCTAGGATTGCAAATCCTATTAGGTCTAGGAAGCCAAATTGGACTAGGAATTGGTGTTTTCCTTATGAAATTAGGTTAGGGTTAGGTCAAACCTAAACCCAATTGAATAAGGATGATAAACCCTAGCATGCCACGGCTCCAATTGATGGATTTAAATTTTGGGCGGCAAATTTCAATTTAGTCCCTAGAGTTTATGCAATTTCGGGAATTTTGGCCAAATTGATTAAATTAGCCAAAAATTCAGGGAATTAATCATAAAATTAAGTCCTAATTAGAAGTATAGGAGCCTTAATGTTTACAATTTTAGTGCCCTAGTATGCCGCAGCCCCTTAATTGCATAAATTACAAAGTGCGGCATAGTATTAGGTTTGTAGGTTAAAATCCTTGCTAATTTTGGCCCAATTGATAAAATTGGCCAATGATTAATACGAAATCAGGTTCTATACACATGAAATTAGGTTTAATTTCACACGTGCACTACCCAATTAGCTAGAAATTTAAAACCCTAGAGTGTCGAGCCCTTAATTGCATAAATTGCAAGTTGGGCGGTATTCAATCCCTCCATATCCTTAGGGTTTCGGCCAAATTGCTATTTTTGGCCAATTATTTACATCAAATCAGGTCCTTAGCACATGAAATTAGGTTTAATTTGACACGTGCACATCCCGATTGATGAATTTTAGCAATCCCTAGCATGTCGGGCCCTTAATTGCAAAATTTGCAAATTGGGCGGCATGCTCTTTAGGAATTAGGGTTTTACTTAGTTAATTTTGGCCAAATTAATATTCTTAGCCAAAAATTGAATTTAGGTTTTAGGTTAAATTAAGTTTAATTCCCAAAAACCTTGAATTTTAGCATACCATGACTTTAGTTGAAAAATTACAACTTGTGTGGTATGCACATTGATATTTTCGGCCTTAGTGTAATTTTTGGCCAAAAATTATTTTTATTTTCTTAAAAATATTACCATAATTATTTTTGGCAGCCATATTAATTATTTTTGCCAAGAAATAAAATTAGGGAATAATTTTAAGGTGGTAAAAATATTTATTTTCACCAAACTTATTAACAAAAATTGTGTTCTAACAACTTTGTTAATTTTTGTAGTTGCTAAGGATCTTGTTGCAGCGCTCCTGAATTTTCCAAAGGTGGAAATTGCATAAACAATTCCCTCAAACTTGGAGCTCGAGATGGCTATTGATGATATCAAGAGCTTTTTCATCAATGCCAAGCGTGCTAGTATGGAGGAGAATGCGGATTCAATCTTGAGGTCAATTGATATCATATGTGCCTCCCCTAGGGTTGATCCTCACATTGTTCAAATTTGGCGTGAGTTCCCAATTCTCTTCAAGGTGTTTTCCGATGACTACAACCATACTTCCAAAGCATTGGCCCAACTTCATCTGACTAAGGCCGAATACCTGACTGACAGAGGAGAGTTGGAACTTGAGATTATGAAGTTCCATGAGATGACCAATCCTACTGACCATGAAGTACTTCTCAACTCACTTCTGGATAGTCTCAAGGCTCAGATGACCAAAGTGGAGAATGAGCTCAGCATTCTGAAGACTGATAGGGAGCAAGCTGCTATAGCGAAGTGTAAGCAGATTGAAGAAATTGCTGCCTCCTTAGTTGATGTCACTGGTCTTGAGGAAGAGATGGGCACCAAGTACTTCCAATTGGAGCAATTGAACAGCATTTTTCGTACTTGGATAGGAAATATCCCCAACTACTTTGAAGTCTTCAACCGGGATGACCCCTTTGCTGAGGTTGAAGAAGAAGAAGCTGAGGTGTCTGACGAGGAGGAATAGTCTTCAACTCCTAGCTTTAGAATTTTACTTCCTTTAGTACTTTTAATTTTTCTCAAGTATTTCATGACTTTAAGATTTTGCTTTATGAATTGATTTCAATTTCAAACAAGTTAAGTTTTGTTTTGAATTGGCGGCAATGAGTTTTTGCCAACTTTAATATTAGTGGCTTTTTATTTTATTTTAGCCATCTAACTTAAACAAAATCCTTTGTCAATTTAATCTTTTGGTCTTATGACTAAAACCACAAAGATCAAATACTTGGAAATTGTTTTGGAATTAAATTGCCAATGATACTTAGAATTTTCGGCAAAAACATCCAAAAATGGTTGAAAATTTCGGCCTCCTCCTTTTGACTAAGGCCAAATTTTTAAAATTAAATTCCACAACACTTGTAAAATATTAGTGATGGAATTTCTTATTTTCCTTTCAATTTTCGCCATTCCCTAAGGTCATTGGCAAAAATCTGAAATTTTTATTACTTCATAAGTAATAAAAATATTTTGTTTTTATAAAGCCACAAAAACACAATTGGGGTGGCTAAATCCACGAAGCATGTAAGTTTTATACTTCGGTGAAGCATGTGGCTGTGAGTTGAGTCATAGCCACATCATCTAATTCCTCCTCCATGTCAAACTCAGGATTTGGATCAGATTTTGCCTCCCATGCAGTTGGATAGTACTTCTTCAAATAGCGCCCGTTGATGAACTTCCTATGGGAATCACCATCCTCAGTTTCTAACCAATAGGCACCATTCTTAAGTACTTTCTTGATACGGAATGGTCCTTCCCACTTAGGAGACCATTTCCCGCGTTTCTTAGAGCCAAGAGGCAAGAAAGCTTTCCACACTAGTTCACCTTCGATGAAACTTCGTTTATGAACTTTCTTATTGTAACTTCTTTCCGCCTTCTTCTTCTGTGCTTACAGGTGATCTAAAGCATCCAACCTTTCAGAGTCAAGGTCTTCAAGCTCAATCATCATGGCATCATTGTAATCATACCACTGCAAGTTATTTTGGAATGCAACTCTGGCTGACTTAGCCAAAAGTTCCATCGGGACCATTGCATCATGACCATAGGTGAGGCTAAATGGACTCACACCAGTACTTGAGCGTTGTGACATCCTGTATGCCCACAAAGCCTTGGGTAAGACTCTATCCCATTTACCGGGTTTGTCTTTTATCATTTTTCTATGATGCCTATCATCACCTTGTTAGAAGCTTCGGCCTGTCCATTAGCCTGAGCATAGTATGGCGTGGACTTGGTGAATTTTAGGCCAAATTTTTCTTCCAAACTCCTGGTGATCTCACCATCAAAGTTAGTACCTTGATCAGTGGTGAGAGTTTCTGGAATTCCAAAGCGGTAGATGATATGTTCCTTGATGAATTTCTTGATGTCATTATGAGCTATGCCATTCAGAGCTTTTGCTTCCACCCACTTGGTGAAATAATTTGTGACAACTATAATAAAGCAGACACCTCCTTTGGCAGGTGCGTAGATCTTTCCAATGAGATCAATTGCTCATCCTCTAAATGGCCAAGGTTTTATTATAGAATGTAGTTCTTCTGATGGGACTCTCCATATAGGGACATACTTTTGACAAGCTTGGCAACCTTTGGCGAATTCCATGCAATCCTTCATGATGGTTGGCCAATAGAAACCATGACGGCGTATTAGCCATCTCATCTTTCTGCCAGCTTGATGTGCACCACATAGACCTTCATGCACATCCTTGATGACTTTCTTAGCTTCATCTTGATCTAAACATCTCATTAAAGATCCGTCCAAGTCTTTTCGATAAAACTCATCAGCTAAGACAGTGTAGTGCACAGCCAGAGTCCTAATCCTCCTAGTGACCCTTGTTGATGGATTTTGGAGATACTCAAGGAATGGCTGGCGCCAATCATCAAGTCTGTGTACTAGGTTATACACTTCGAACACGTTGTCCCTAGTAAATGTTGAAGGCATGCTCCTCCTCTCAACATTTACCACCTTCTTCCAGATATCATCTTGGAATACAAGGCCAGATGCAAGTTGTGCAGCAACATTTGCAGACTCATTTCTATGCCTGGGGACGTGTTCTATCCTTACATCATCAAATTTTTCTAACAATTGCACTGCCACTGCATAGTATGATAACAATGATGGACTTGTGCAATTGAACTCTCTGGTAAGCTGGTTAATCACCAAGAGAGAATCTCCTCTAATGTGTATTGTGGATCTTTTCATTTCCCTGAGCAATTCTAGACCAATGATGAGTGCCTCATACTCAGCTTGATTGTTAGTACAATCAAAGTCTAAGTGGAATGATATCATGGTATAGTCATCATCCGGGGAGGTGATGACAATTCCTGCACCTGTAGAGCTAGCAGTGCTAGAGCCATCAAACTCAAGTATCCATGGTATTAGAGATACCTCCATGACAAAAGTTTGTATCTTCAAACTCTTCTCCCAAGTCTAAGCATGGGTGGTCGGCTAGAAAGTCAGCAATTGCTTGCCCTTTCACTCCCTTCTGAGGTATATACTTGAAACTGAACTCAGAAAATGCTAGGCACCACTTGCCTAGTTGGCCTTTAAGAAGAGGCCGAGATAACATGTATTTTACTAAGTCAGTTTTTGAGATAACACAGACATCAAAGTAGAGCATGTAATGTCTTAGTTTTATTGCTGCAAAGTAGAGTGACAAACATAGCTTTTCAATAAGACTATACCAAGTCTCTACATCAGTAAGAGTCCTACTTAAGTAGTACACTGCTTGTTTCTTCCCTTGTCCTAACCCCTGAGCCAACAAACATCATATGGAAGATGTAGTGGCTGCCACATATAGGTACAAGGTCTTATCCTTCTTAGG
This sequence comes from Corchorus olitorius, assembly GCA_001974825.2. Taxonomy (NCBI): domain Eukaryota; kingdom Viridiplantae; phylum Streptophyta; class Magnoliopsida; order Malvales; family Malvaceae; genus Corchorus; species Corchorus olitorius. The sequence goes on along the minus strand of AWUE01017603.1, from coordinate 35,804 downwards.
AGGAACTAATACAGGAGGCGAAGCTAAGTACTTCTTGATGGCCTCAAAAGCTTCTTGATGTTTGTCATTCGATTGAAACTCCTCCTTGTCTCTCAACTTCAACAGTGGTGAAAACGCCTTGGTCTTACCAGCAGTGTTGGAGATGAATCTTTTCAAGAAGTTGACTTGTCCAAGGAAGCGTTGGAGCTCTTTCTTTGAGGTGGACGGTTTTGCCTGTATGATGGCTTTTGCCTCGTTTCGGTCTATCTCGATGCCTTGTTGATAAACCGAAAATCCAAGGAAGTTACCTGCACTCACACCGAAAGCACATTTCAATGGATTCATTTTCAAACCATGTTGTCTCATTCTTTCGAATGAGCGCCTTAGATGATCAATGTGATCAAGGTGGTTGTGTGACTTAACCACTACATCATCTATGTATACCTCCATGAATTTCCCAATCATGTCATGGAAGATGGCGTTCATGGCTCTTTGATAGGTTGCACCGGCGTTTTTGAGTCCAAAGGGCATGACTACCCACTCGAAAGTACCGATTCCACCTGGACAGTGAAAAGCTGTTTTTGGAACATCCTCCTCTGGTTGTAGCCACTGTGTCCATCCATGAAGGACAACACCTGATGTTGGGCGGCCCCATCTACCAGTAAGTCTGCAACAGGCATAGGATATTCATCTTTCGGGGTGGCAGAGTTCAAGTTACGAAAGTCAACACACACCCTGATCTTACCATTCTTTTTAACTACAGGAACTATGTTTGAAATCCATTCTACATACCTTGCAGTACGGATGAATCCTACTTTAAGGAGCCTTTCAACTTCCTCTTTAACTTTAAGGATGACATCATTAGCCATCCTTCTAGGAGGTTGCTGATAGGGATGGTAACCTTCAATGATTGGCAGGCGATACTCCACCAAGTCACGACTTAAGCGAGGCATTTCGTCATAGTCCTAAGCGAAACAATCTCTGTAATCTTTCAACAAGGCTACAAAGCGTGGCTTATCTTCTTCGGCCAACAACTGACTTATATAAGACGGCCTAGGCTCTTCTTTAGTACCAAGATTCACTTCAAGCAAAGGATCTTGTACCTCGGCCTTGAGATCATCTAACTTCATGGGAGCAAGATCAAGTTCCTCCATGGTGATCTCATCTTGTGTATTTTCTACACTTTGATAAGCTGCATCAGCTGATGGGGCGGCTGAGTCCTCTAAGCTTTGGAACTTCATCTCTAAGGCCAATATCGACAACTTTCTCAAGGTATCGTTGGCCAACACAACCTCTAGGTTGTGTACTCATGGGATCTCCTCTATGATAGGAGCACATGGAAGCGGCTTGAAGGGGATCAAAGCATCAGGCCGCACAAGATTTTCCATCACCTCTTTCAAGGCTTCTTGTTTGACTTCTCCTGTGGAGATGAATGGGTATGGCCGGCCATATTTGTCCTGGCCCATGAACCTTATTGGTCCAGTGCTTCCATCATAGAACCTTGCATCTACTGCGTTGGTTTCAACTTTGAATGGTCTGTTGTCTGCCTTGACCACTTCAACTTCAGTACCGTTCCAAAACATCAGTAGTTGGTGTAAAGATGATGGGACACACCAGTTGGAATGAATCCAGTCTCTACCAAGCAACATGTTGTAAGTTGATGAGGAATCAACTACAAAGAAAGCAGAGAGAGACGTTTTTGACCCAATGGTAAGCTAGGCAGGCAATATGCCTCTTGTCTTCTTGACATTGCCAGAGAAATCACTCACAGTGACTTCTGACTTGATCAAATCATCAGTGCACTTGCCAAGCTTCTTTAATGATGAGTAGGGGATGAGATTCACCGTTGCACCATTATCAACAACTACCCTGTTGATTGGAATGCCATCAACATGTGCTTTGATATACAAAGGCTAGATGTGGCAAGTGTTTGCTTCATCAGGCTTGGTGAAGATCATAGTTTTTGCATCATCTGAGGTGTTGCCCCCCGAGTCTTCTTCATAACTTGAAGGGATCTCAATGACATCTTCACTTTCCTGGGTAGAGGGTGGCTCAAATGATTCCACTCGCTCTTTTAATCTAGCAGCAAATGTGCATGGCAGAGTGATAGTAGTATGGTTAAGGTTAACCATAAACTGCCCAAAGGTCAATGAATCAACAGACTTGTTGTCAAAGTCCTCAGCAGCTAATGTTTCCTCTTCACTCATGGCGACAGGCTTCTCTCCCAAATCTTCATCACACATGTTTTGATCAGATGAAGTTGGGATGGCATCCTCCATGTGGGTGGCGCCACTATCCTCCCAGTGTGGAGTCCATAGACTTTCATCTTGGTCTCCTGGGGCCTTGTCTACCTTCATGTTTAGCTCTTCGATGAAGACCCTCCTAAGGAGTTGCTTAGCAGCATCATCTATAGCTTCTTGTCTCTTGAAAAGGATGTTTTCAGCTTCGATGTGTTCTAATCTCTTAGCTTCAAACTTTTTCCTTTCTTTATCTAATTTTGCTTTTTCAAGCAAAATTGATATTTTCCATGGTGGCATGTTCTCTGAGATGTGGAGTAGATCTTGAGTGGTCTCATGTGATGGCCAGTCTTCAAGTCTTTTAGACAAAGCTTCATAGGGAAACTTTTGGTAGTATGAATCGTCATCAATACTACGGATCTCGAAATCATCATCTCCTCCATCTTCATCTCCTATGGTTAATGCTCTCATAGCCAATCTTCTATATGCAAGGACTGCCTCCTCATTGATGGCGCCTTTACTTGCTAGTTCTTGGCAGGAATAATCTTTGTTGCCATAGACTATGTCAATCAAGGCTTGCCTTCGATCTTGGAGTTCAATTTCTTTCTTACTTAGCTCAAGTGCTTTTGCTTTGAGCTTTGCTTCTTCAGAAAGGATTTTCTCCTTGCATAGCTTTACTCCCATGTCTGCTAGGTCCATGAGAGATATATCCATCTCGTTGATAGGTGGTAGATCCTTTGAAGGCTCATTTCCACTCTCATCAACTTGCATGGTGTCAAGTACTTCTTCATTTCGAGCCTTAGCTCTTTTTCGAAGTTCTCGTCTCCTCCAAGTCTTCCTATTCCTTTGAATTGGATACTTGGGATGTTGCACTTTTCACCACACACCCTTTGGAGTGTCTGATGGCGGCTTGACCATTCTTGGTCGTGCATGGTCACCTCTCAGCTTCATCTCTTTTCTCACAGCTGCATGGAGATATTCTTCCTTTTTATGATCTAACCATGGTCTAATCTCACGCTTAGCCCTCTTCGGAAAAGGCTTAGAACGAGATTCAACTTGTGGTTGTTGATCATGCTCTCTCTTGGAAGATCTTTGCACCTTGTGATGGGCAGATGAGCTAGGATGAGAAGGAGGTGGCGCCACTTTTGATGATGGTCCTCCACATTCCCGTTTGCTCTGCTTAGGAGGAGGTAAGGAAGTTTCTGGCTTGCCCCCCGAGCTTGGAGTGTGCTTTGCCCTACTTCTCTCTTTCCTTTGGAGTGGAGTCTTTGATGAAAACTCTAACTTTCTTTGAACCTTCTTCCTAGAGGAGGTATCAAGATGTTCCACAGGTTCTTCCTCATCCTCAGATGAGAAAAGTTCTAACTTCCTCCTAGGTGTTTTAAGCCTATCAGCGGTCGTGTTTGAATTGCAAGGCCGATCTGAATACACACCCAGAATCTATGATTTAGCTTTATCCACCAACTTCTTTGCTTTAGCAGAGTGGTGATAAGACTTACCTTCATGTTGAGGGTTGGCCGCCAAGGAGGTGCTTGGAGCCAAGTTTGACCTCTTGGGAGTTGTTTCTCCTTTCTCTTTGCTAGCCAGTTGTCCATCCTTTGGGAGGTTGAACGCGACCATGTGGATAGGATAAAGGATTTTTGTCAACTCCCATATCTTTCTTGGGCGCCTCAGGGAACTTCAAGATTCCCTTTTCTATCTTTTCTTGTACTATGTTTTTGAACACAGTACAGTTGTTGGTTGGATGCCTCCAGGAGTCGTGGTACTTGCAGTATTCTCTTCCTTCCTTTAATGTCCTCAGGTGAAGGAAGGACATGTCCAGGTGGTAACTTAATCATACCAGACTTATGTAGGAAGTCAAAAACTTCATTTGTTTTTGACTTCTAATCAGGCGATTGTGGGTTCGAGTCCCACCGGGCGTGCCAAAAAGAGATGTTGCGCCAAAAATCTCTTGCTAGAGTTTTCGCGGAGAATTCTTTACGACAGCGTAAGGGCGTGCCAGTCAATTTGCTGAAATTAACAAAGAGGTTGTAAAAACTAGATCTGGTGCGCAGAGCAGCAGATTAAAAGATCAGAACAATTGTGGGGACTGGATCAAAGTCACACCGGAACATCTAAATCATTGGATCCACACGAACTACTTCTCATAACTGGGCCTTCCTCTAAGTGAATCAGATCTGAGAGATCTTCTTTGATTGCGATTGAAATTGAAAAGAAAATAACAAACTGATCTGTTATTTTTGAATGAAGAACACGTGTACAGTGTTTGTATGTCCGGAGACAAGATTGAAACAAGAGAAAAACACTAAAACAGTGTTTGTTTGTCCTGAGACAAGATCTAAACAAGGAAAATATGAAGAACGAGTGAAGAACTCGTGATGAACAGGGTGAAAATGGCGCAGAGCCAGAGAGAAAATAAGCACGGAGCTTGGCTTTTTGCGCGGAGCCAGTTTGTAGCTGTAGGAGCTGGTTTTTGATTTCTCGGGAGAAATGTTTGAGATGCGGAATCTGCTGAAACCTGAGAGTGGTCTCCCTTTATTTAGGGGATGGTATGGGCTTGAGCATTTAATGGGCTTGCGTTGTTGAGAAAGGCAAAATCCTCATCCTATGCAGATGACAGCTTCCAGGAAGGTGCAGTGAAGCTTCCTTCTCCTTCGGATTACCTCCAACTATTGGGGAGAGGACAAGACATGGACTAGGGCGCCACTCTGCTTAGATGGGAGATGGAAATCTGCCCCCTGGGTGGTTGATGATAATTCCTTCCTCTTCTTATCACAGTGCAGCGAGCCTTCGTTGTTTCTTTTGTGCTGAATTTAGCTAATTTTAACTAAGTACTGGCCAATTGACATCACGATTTGGACCTTGATCATCAAAGCCACGAAATTACTCATACTTAGCCATATTTAGCTCTTCAAATCATGAAAATAATAATTAATTAAGAAAATGGCTTAAACCGAGGTGGGAAAGCCATATGTCCTTAATTGAAAAGAATGAAAAAGTTGCAAACGATCTCAGATTCAACCAAAATTTCACTAGTAGGCTTAGAATATCTCCATAAGATCATGGAAAAAATCCCAAGTTAATTCGAGCTCTCTATCATGGTGAATTTGGTTTCACTCCCGAAAATGTCCTTAACTGAAAACCAGGCATAAGTTTTTACTCCGATGTCAGAATGAGGTGAAATTTTACCAAGATGATCTACATAGCTCAAGGATCATCATGGTGTGCTCCTTGAAAGAAATCGCAGCTGCTAGCCTCTTCAATTGATCAATTTTACTATTTTGTCCTTAATTGAACAAAATACAAGTTGCAATTTCGCCTCCCGGGGAGGGGAAAAGGGCTAGGCGATTTCTCCACTATGGTTGGTCGACTATATGGAGGAGGTGTGAGGTTGAAAACCTCATGCCTCTCTCACGTGCATAGATGTTTCTCTTGCTGACAAACTTTAACTCTCTACCTCCTTCCTACAGGAAGAGAAAAATATCTCTCTGCAGGGCAGAGAGCGACCTCTCCTCTGTATGGGAGACGACTTGGGCCTTGCTATGTATGTCCATGAGGTATTTTTCATCTCATGGGCAGATGACAAGCAATTTTCCTTTTTTACTTATTTGTCTCCCTAGCAGGCAGCAATATCAAATGAAACTGCTTCCGATTGATTTCCTCTGCCACTCACCCAGGTAGGGGCGGCACATGTGGGATTTTTAATAATTATTAAATAAAATAATTATTATTTAACTAATAATTAATTAATTTCAGTCCTTGCAATTAATTTACAAGACTTTCCTAATTCAATTTGAACTAGGGTGGTGCAGAAACCTAGTTTCTTTAGGAATTTTGATTAAATCCTAACCACTCATCTTGATTATAATTATGATAAGCTCAATTTACCCTCAATTGTAAATTGAAGTATAAACAGTTTGTTTGTTTATTTGGTTTGTCAATAGGTATAGTTTCCAGTGAAATTGTTGGGGAGGGGGTTTTTGTAATTTGTTTGTTTGTTTATTTGGTTTGTCAATAGGTATAGTTTCTAGTTTCTAAATTCAAGAGCAGGTGTTATGAGATTGTTGCGGAGGGGGTTTGTAGCGATGTATGGGTCATTCTGTACGTTTGTAATCCCAATCTCATTAATCAAAAAGTTTACTTCTCAAAAAAAAAGTATATATAATATATGGATAATTATTTGATACACTAACAGTGTAGATCTTGGACTCCACAAGTGGAAAAAAAAAGTATATATAATATATGGATAATTATTGGATAATTATTTGATACACAAAGTTTATTTCTCAAAAAAAAAAATATATATAATATATGGATAATTATTGGATAATTATTTGATACACTAACAATGTAGATCTTGGACTCCACAAGTGGAAAACAAAGTATATATAATTATTGGATAATTATTTGATACACTGACAGTTAGATCTTGGACCCCACAAGTGGGGTGAGGAGTTGATACATACCCATTTTTTGAATTAATTTTGTTTTTAAAATTCAAAACTAGACACATGTCAACCCTTAAACCCTCATATGCGGTCTGTAAACTCCACTGAGTATTATATAATTTTCCACAATATATTATAGCCAGCTCAATGTCGACGAAAACAAATAACTTGGGGAGGAGAAGATCATCTAAATAACTTTGGCATTAGATCCTCACCACTACTATGAAAATAACTAACTCAGGAGAAGATCCTCTCCACTATTAAAAATTAGTGAAAAGATCCACTGATCTCTCTCAACCAATTTAACTTACACAGTTTGTTGTTCTTTACTGCTGTTTTTTGTTATTTTTTTTTCATCTTTAACAATCATATTTCCCTCAACCCATAACCCAAGTTACGTAATTTCTTGATTCCATATAATTTTTTATGATAACAAAACATTCATCATAGGATCCTATGTATAATCAAGTCTATTAAGTGTATAGGCTTTAATGAAAACCATTTAAATTCAATTGGAGCTCAAAATCGAATTTTGAGAAGTGTTTCAAATCAGAGTATTGAAGTTTTTTTTTTGGCACAAAGACTATTGAAACTTAAAGAAGCACTTCAAAAGAATTCCTTGATGTTATAAGAAAAAATTCCTTGAAAAAATACTCAAAGAAATTCAAATATAAGAAATTGGAAAACAAGGATTTTCAGTCGACTGTAGCTGCTCATGAAATTGTCATGTCAATACTAATTAAGCATTATTATTTAGAACTACAATTCTTATCAATTAGATTATTAGTACTGTATCAGATCGTTAAGAAATTATTAATTAAGTATTATTATTTATTCATTACGCTAAAAAAAATTATTAATTATAATTTATTATAAATTATTCATAATAATTGATTTAATTTTAGTGCTTAATCATAAAATTATAATTTTATTGAATAAATCACAATTTAGTATAAGTAATTATAACAGTTTAGATTTTTATTGAATGAGATAATTTTAGTTTATAATATTCAGAGTACATTTAGATTTCGGGTCATTTGGGTGGTCATTCGGGGCATTTAGATTACTTTTCGGATCATGTGGATGGTCATTCGGTTATTTAGATTACTTTCTCTAGTCAAATTGAAATGGGCGGATTTTGGGTTTGAACGGGATATCCGGTTCGGATGAGTTTTGACTTTTGAGAGCTCTACCTCTGCCATTCTAGGGTTGAAGGTGATTAAAACAACAAATTCAAGAACGTTGTTTTTGCGACTATGAGCAAAGTTATAACAGCAAAATCCCTGCTTTGGCGGCTGATATAGGGCTAGTAGTTTTTCCCAGGGGTTTTAAAATTTCTTGGTAAAAAAAAAAGAAAGGAAAAAAAATCTCAATCAGTATCACTATCACTAGCCGCCAACACCTAAAATCCTAAAATGGGAAACAAGCTCCAAAAACTGAAGCAACGCAGTCAAATTGAAGAAAAATCAAAACCCGAAGAGCTGGATTCAGACTTCACCTGTGAGATCTGCATCGAACCCATCGAGGCAAACAACAAATTCAACAACAATGGCTTGTGCAAGCACAATTTCTGCTCCGATTGCATAGCCAAACATGTTGAAGAGAAGGTAACGGGACTCAAAATGGCAAATATCGATTGCCCTGACTTGGACTGCAAGTTTCCTCTGGATCCTCTTTCATGCCGGCCCATTCTGTCGAAACCTGTGTTCGATCAATGGTGTGAACTCCTCTGCGGCGAAACTCTATTGCAAAAGTACGAGCTTAGTCAAAGGTGCTACTGCCCATACCCAGATTGCGCGGCTTTGGTGGTCAACGAGTGCAACAATAAGCCTAGAAAATCTACATGCCCTAGTTGCAAGAAGAGTTTTTGCTTTCAGTGCCAGAGTCCATGGCATGCCGGTTATCGCTGCGGCGAGAACCACATCGAGAAATCTACCAACGATATACTGTTTGGGAGGCTTGTTGAAGAACAAAAGTGGACTAGGTGCCCCAAGTGTGGACATGCTGTGCAGCGAACCACTGGCTGCCAAGTAATCTTTTGCAGGTACGTACCTCAAATCAAATCAAATCCCTCTCTAATTGCTTGCATTATACAAAAATTATTATAGAAATTAATCTTACTTGAATTCTGTTTCAAGAGATGGGATATAAACATTTTATATATATATATATCTAGTTAAATCCACTAGATTGAATATTCCCCTGTTCTAATGAGGTAGCCTTTTTCTTAATACAAGGAATTGGCTGAACAGGGAAAAGAACAAAAAAAAAAAGTAGATTAATGAAGATCATATTATTCATATCTAATCATGGATATAAGACATGTGGTTTATGAGATTGAGATATAAATTGTAATATAAAACTTTGGTTATGCAGATGTGGGCGTATGTTTTGCCATGCATGCGGACAAGCAAACCATAGTGGTCAAAGTTGCAAGCACATTCGAAATGAGATGAGTACAAGTTTTCTTTTTTTAGTTATAATTATAGGTTTAATTGTAGGCTTTTTAACAGGATTAGTATATTTAGTTCGCTATATAGTTCATGTAATAGGCTAGCTTTAAGTTGATTTCTTGTTCCTCAGTTGTATGTATGGAAACTTATGCTTAATTCTCCTCATTGTTAATTTCTTTCTAATAGTAATAGAGTATATAATTTGTGGTATATAAAGAAGTAGCAAACTTTTTGCTTTGTTACTCTGGCCATGGTAGAGTTCTAGCCTCTAGGGCTGCTACCAAATTATCTGCTGTCTCCCCACCCCAGTAATCCTTGTAAGTAAATCTCAAGCAAAAAGATGAAGAGAATATTGAGAAGTCTACTTGAAAAGCTTCAATGAATTAGCTTTGTAACAACAGAATGTTGTCTCTAGCAGTTGAATGTGTAGTGTTGTACAAGGCAGGCATAATTTCATCTCAAACACCGTCGAGTAAATTTTTTATATAGATCACACTTCTGAATACTGATGAATGTAATAACTGGGGAATGGTATATAGTTGCCTTGTGTTCTGTACAAAAGTTTGTTTACCCATGTAACAGCTATGATTTTGCATCTTGCCCCATATTTTTTAATCACCAAAACCTCATAGAAAAACAAACTTTATTTTCCTCTAGTCTACACTCTACATATGTAAGTTATTTAATTTTTGATAAATATGATAACAACACACGAATAATTAATGTTGGGCTATGCCAAAAGGAAACTAATTAATTAAAGATATACTCGGTTAGGATTTGGCAACGAATTAAAGGATTGGATCTCCAACTTCAATTTAAAGCTATAATTCTAAACCTTACCCCCAGAATATATATAGGAATCAAAATTTAATTTTCCGCTATGCTAGGGTTACACTCGGTTCCCTTGATAACAGGATTGATTTGTTACGTATAGGAGTCACTCTCTCACAAGCCAAATCCTAAACTCCCAGCTGACATGAAATATATATACAGAGCAAACCCAAAAAGAAGAGACTGTTTCAGACTTGACATGTGAGATCTGCGTCGAACCCATCAAACCAAACAACAAATTCAACAACCGCAACATCTGCAAACACAATTTCTGCTCCAATTGCATAGCCAAATACATCGAAGCTAAGGTGCTCCAATTCAACCTTGCCAATATCAAATGCCCCGCACTGGGCTGCAATTTTTTGTTGGATCCTCTCTCGTGCAGGCCTATCATCTCAAACCATCTCTTCCAAAAATGGTGCGATCTTCTCTGCACTGCGCTTGTTTTACAATACTACTCCAACAATTCCGTTTAATGCCCATATCAAAATTGCTCGGCTTTGATCGTGAACGACTGCAACACTCATAAACCGACGAAATCTAGATGCCCAAATTGCAAAAACATGTTGTGCTTCAAATGCAAGAGCCAATGGCATGCCGGTCTTCGTTGCAGGGAGAAGAGAGAGTTCAGCGACCGGAACGAGCTTCTAACCAGGAAGCTGATCAAAGAAAACGAGTGGACTAGGTGCTCTAATTGCGGACATTACGTTGAGCGGAATGGTGGCTGTATTATTATACATTGCAGGTATAATTTTTGCTGCTTTTTTTTTTTACTTGAGATTACTAGGGATGAAACCTAGTCACTGAACTCTACCACCAGTCTAAAAATCCGATGATGGCATAATTTTTGCTTTATTATATAACTTAATGGTAAATATTTAGTACAAGAAAGTAATTACTATGTATAATCTTAAATTAGATGATTTATTTTATGGAATGATGATCAGATGTGGACATGTATTTTGCCATGGATGTGGAAAAGCAAACAAAGCTGGAGGTGGAGTGCGACCTTGCTGCGAGAAAATGCGTCGAGACTATTTACAGTGCCATAACTTTCCTACTTCAATTGCCATTGTCCTTTGTTTAGCTTTTTTGGCCACATTATTGTTCTTTGTTTAGCTTTTTTATTTTACTTGGCCATTGGCCTGCTATCCAAGTAAAGAAACATGATTTGCATTTATGGTAGTAGGAAATAAAAAGAGAATTGACTTTAGTGAAATTAGAATCAATTATTAGAGAATTAAAGCCAAGATGAGATGGAAGTTGGAAGGGATCATGTTGTCCCAATTAACATCAATTAGCCAATATTAAATCAGTGGAGGTCAACAATGGGATTTTCTTGCCAAGGCAAATGACACATTAAGAACAGGGCGCCTCCTTTTCTTCGTATGTCTCAATGGCATCAGACATATTTCCTTTTCCTGCACAAAGTTGGGGCAAAATCAGGTTGGCAGCAGGACATACCTCCTAACAAACTCCAACAATTTCTATCTTCCGAAATGTCCACTAACAGAAGATGGCAGAGGAATACTTGAGTTGTAAGTTTGTTTACATGAGTGTAACAAGTATTCCCTCCTATTCATTTTTGGATGCATAAAAGATGAAAATCAAATTAAACTAAAGCGCTTACTAAGCTGCACAATCAACGTCTGCCAAAGGAGACTCCAATATCTGATGAAACGCCCTGTTTTGCATCTTGCCCCATATTTTTGCAATTATATAGTACATAGCAATTTCATCACACAAGACTCACACATTAGTATCTCATACTAACTCTTTTTCCCAAGATAGAATAGAATATATGTTTCAATAATTGATAATCTTATCAAGTGGTTCATGAAAATTGGATATAAGCTAACCAAGTTTATAATATTGCATATGTCTGGCAAAAGAAGCAAGAGTACCATTCCTTCGACTTCGAATCACTTTTGAATATGATTAAACCTATTTACTTATTTCATCAATATTTTTTTGTTGGGTTATTAATTGGGATAATTGGATGAGTAGGGTTATATATCCAAATTTAACAAAGCCATCCCTTTTCCCTTTGGTTGGTATGGAGCCAGACCCAAGGCCCAGCTATTTTGTAGGTTAAAAATTCAGGAACAAAAGTATATATTATACATATATAAGTGTTAATTAGGATGGCCCTGAAAGAAAGAGGTTTTTAGGATGTCATTAGGATTGTGCCCAGCCTAGTTCACTAAAACAAGGAAAATAGATGTCAACAATGAATAGGAGTTGAAGTTCAAAATAGATTAGATCGATCATCCCATTATTATTATAATAATAATAATAATTTAAACTCTATATATAAAATTATAAATACTAAAGCATAGTAAAATTTCACATAGCCTCTCATCACTAGCCGTATACGTCTACCTTAAGTCACAAACACGGGAAACAAGCTCCAAAAGCCGAAGCAAAGCAAATCAGAAACCGAAGAGCCTGATGTAGACTTCACATGTGAGATCTGCATCGAACCCGTCGATGCAAAAAACAAATTCAAGAACAACGGCATATGCAAGCACAATTTTTGCTCCGATTGCATTGCCCAATATATCGAAGCAAAGGTGGTGGAATTCAACGTGGCAAATATCAATTGCCCTGCCTTAGACTGCAAGTTTTCGTTGGACCCTCTGTCGTGCAGGTCTATTCTCCCACACCAACTGTTCGATAAATGGTGTGATCTGCTTTGTAGTGAAACTGTTTTAGAAAAGTACGAGATTAGTAAAAGGAGCTATTGCCCAAACCCAGATTGCTCGACTTTGGTCGTAAACGAGTGCAACAATAAGCCCTCGAAATCTACATGCCCTAATGGCAAGAAGGACTTCTGTTTCAAGTGCCAGAGTGGATGGCATGCAGGATTTCGATGCAGAGAAGCAAATTTTCACTGATCGCAACGATATTTTATTTGGGAAGCTAATAGAAAAAAAGAAGTGGACTAGGTGCCCAAAGTGTGGACATGTTGTGAAGAAAATCAGTGGCTGCAGAGTGATCCGATGCAGGTACTCTAATATATATCCCTCTTTTTAATTGCATATATATATATATATATATATATATATATTTGTTTAATTGTCTCAAAGAATCAATATATATGTTGTGTAAGATGAAAAAACTTAATTTGTTCATTATTAGGTTGATTAATTAACTATTTGGAGATTGTTGATCTTTTGTGATTCTAATAATTATTATCAGGGGCGGATTCTTGCTTTGCGATGAGGTGGCCATGGGTCCCCAAAAATTAAGAAAACCCCTCAGTTATATAATTACATGCAATTATACTTCAATAGTTTTTTTTTAAAGGAAAATTTTATTAATAATCGAGGAGTGATTATGAATCATTACACAACGAATATGAGCAAACAAGAAACAATTTACCCACGAGATGAAAATCAACAAAAATATACCAAAACAAATATACTTCAATAGTTTTAAATTGCCCCAAAAATTTTCATTTTACATAGAAGGATTTATATTGGCTTCCCAAATGAGCATGTCCCCTAATTATTATCTTGTTTTCTTGAGGTTCTCCAATTTCCCGATCTAAAATCTATTTATTTTTTATCCATTCCCCTTGTATTTAATATATTTATTTTTTTTTATTATCGTTATAATTTGTAAAATATTTTGCATTATCATAAAGAAAATTTTCTATACAAAGTCCTACTACAATTAATCTTTCACTGCTTATTTATCATGTGGATGATTCAGATGTGGGCATTCCTTTTGCTACTCATGCGGAAAAGCCTATAACCGGCTTAGAGCTTGCTATAAGAGAATGCGTCAAGACTATGTGCTCATTCTTTCTACGATTGCGGGGTTTTTCATTGTAACTGTTATTTTCATAGTTTTATTGTTTATTTAAAGGCTCGCTTAATAGTTAAAAGTTTGTTTGTTGTTTAATCATTACTTAATTTTTGTATTTATATTTAAAATAGCTTTTTCTTTGTTTTGAAACATGGCAAATGTCCAACTAGACAACAATTTTGATTCTCTCACTAAAAGTTGGGAGCTTCTCTCTCCTTATGAGATCTTCTCCACTTTGGTGGCCGGTTTGTTCTTTAACCCTAACAGAAACCCTATCTTAAACACAAAACAGTGATCAGAAACCTAACGTCTTTTGTGATTATCCCACTAATGAAAAGATTTAGCCTAATCTGCCCTTAACCACTCCTATCTTTTCTTTTCAAGCGTGTTACTCCCTTTAATCATTCCCTAAGCACCATCATTGTCTTTACCCTTTACTTAACCACTAAAGAGCATTTATTTCTCTCGGTTAACACATAAGCCGACATGTCAGTTGAAAGAGCCTATCATGGCAAGGAACAAAAATGTGATTCCTGTCATGCAAAGCTGCAAATTATTATAGAAAAGGAAGTACAATAGTCGTTTTCATCCTTTTAAACTACCTGACCCTAGACAGAAAAAGCCAAAAGAAAATTTTCCAATTGATAATCACTGTTACATTGAAAAGTTCTCTGTTGAAATTTCTAAAAGCATTGATATGGAGAGACCACCTCGTAGAAGAGAAGGCAGCTGGGAGAATAGCAGTTCTTCTTCCATGGATAGCAGTGATAGTGAATATGAAGCTAACAGTAGGGGTGCTCACCAAGCACAACCACAAGCGTTCCATGAAAGGAGGATTCTAAGAATGCCTTTCCAAACAACTGAGCTGGAACCACACAGAGCAGAATAAAGACAATGTCTGCTGGGTTTTCTCCATGATGTCAGGAGATACTCAACTGACTATCTTCAAAATTGCATCAATCGGGAATGGGGAGCAGGAAGGCCAGCAACGGTCGTCGGGAGATCAGGTAACCACTATGTTAAATATTTTGAAACTGACAATGACATGGGGTGGGTTACACAGGAAAGTCCTTGGTCCTTTGATGGAGCTTTTTTCTTCACTAAGCCATGGTCTCCAAACCAGCATGTAGTGGAGAGACCCATGAATAGAGTTGAAATATGGGTTCGGCTGTGGGGTCTACCACTGGAATACCAGCATCCAAACATTGCCAAAAAGATAGCCAAAGCTATTGGAGAAGTAACCAAAGTTAACTGGGAAAACTCAAGGACCAAAAACATTAGATTTACAAGAATCAAAGTGGCAATTAACCCCTAGAAGCCACTTATGCCCGGATGCATGATAACTAGAAATGATGGGGTTGACATGTGGGTATCTTTCAAATAAGAAAGAGTGTACAAGCTCTGCACAAATTGTGGAATCATTGCCCACAAGAGGGGGTATTGCACTTACCAGCACAATGTTGTAGAGGAGATGATCAACCAACAAATCAGAGAGCATCAGAAAGGGTTGATCTGCCATATGTTACAATCCCCACTCTCAATCAGTTCGCTGCCGAAATGAAAGCATACAGAAAGAGGCGATCCAGTAGAACCACTACCTTTCATTACTATGGAGGTGAGGATGGGGGAGCAGGCACTAGTCGGTAAGGGGAAGCAAGAGGAGCCAATCAGGCACCACTCTTTGAATCCACTGTTAACATGGTAACTTCCCCAGCCCTTGCTTTTATTGATGAACCTATACCAACTTTAACTGTTTCAGAGCCAACCCCTCTTGAACCTTTAAACCAGATCCAGGAACCAAGCAACATCACATACCAGGATGTTACACCAACCTTAACTGAACCAAACATTATGAATACTTTAACCCAAACCCATGACCCAAATAACACTTACCAAGCTCTTGCTTTTACTAATGAACCACCCCTTGAACACCAAAACACAAACCAATTAAGGACCTAAGCTACCCAGCACCAAACCCTGACCTCTTTATACCTGACAGCTCTATCCCAAGTTCACCTTTTGAGTTGGAGCTGGAACCTATTGTGAGTTTGGACTCACTTGAACCAAATTCTTCTAATATTGTACTGCTAAGGAATGAGGAAAGCAAAAATATCCAAAGAGAGATTCAGGAAATAATGGCATCAATTGTTACTGACAGATACAATTATGAGACCCTCTACAATCAGCTACAAACTAAGGGGGAACAAGTTCTTGAGGGCTTAAGAAAAAGGGCTGCCAATGATCCACGTATCCAGCCAAAAGATAACACACCAAGATGGGTGAGCTTCCATAATGGAGTGTTCACACTCACCAATACAAAAGTAGTGGAAAAGCAACTAGGGCAGCCTAAAAGTAGTACAATGGGAGAAATAAGGGGGATAGAAATGGAGCAGCATGCTGTAAACAATATGGAATTCCTACTAGAATTGGAAACAACACTATGGCAAGATGATTCGGATGGAGAGGAGAGAACATACTCCATTGAAGTGTTGAGCAACACTAGCATGGGAACAAGAGGAGTAGACTCTGGGAACTAGCAGCAAAACCTCAGAAAAACTAAGTTAATTTTCCTCTTCTGTAATTCTTCAACAACGTACCAAGGGGGTGACGTAAACTAAGAAATAAATCAGCAATTAAGCTATATATCCTCTGTAACTTCAAAACTGTGTGGGTCAAATTTTATGTCCAAGTTTAACCATATCTATTTTATGTTATGTTGCTATAAGGCTGGCCCTTAATCCATCACTGATAAGATACCAATAAGATACAGAGATATCCTCACCTAATATAATCCGCTTTTTAAATTTTAAGAATTCAAGTTACAATAAAGTTATTTGCACTACCATAAGGCACACTACTTTGCTACACTATCTATATCCAACTGTTGTTATTCAAATCAATCCCACATCCAACGGTTATAAATGGTAGTGTACAAGAGTAGTGTGCCTAGGGGTAGTACGCATAGCCTTGTCCTTCAAGTTACTTAATTTCATTTTTTTTTGGCTACTTTTACTTAATTTTAGATTTATATGGATAACAAAACAAAAACAATTTTTGGGCTATGCCAAAGAACAAAGATCTGGCTCTAATATTCCCTCAAAAAATAAAAATGATTTCAGGTATCCTTTTTTGCTTTATATTACATAAAATTAATCCAAAATTTTTTATACAAATAAAGTAATTAATTACTACTATATATAATCTTTAATTAGATATATTCGATTGATATATATTTATTTTATGGAATGATCAAATGTGGACATTATTTCTGCCATGGATGTGGAATAGCGAATAGGCATGAAAGGCGAGCTTGCTGCAAGCAATTGCGTCGAGAACTACTCCCCTATTTCATTTTTTAACAACTATTTTCTTTGTTACTATTGGTTTAGCTTTTTTATTGTTGAACTAATTATATGTAAGGTGATACATATAATTTATTTATTTTTTCTGTGACAAAATCACAAAAACAATATATATATATATAGTAGTACAAAGCAATTCCACCACACAAGACTCACGCATTAGTATATAGAATTTGAAAAACTTGCATGCAAAATTATGTTTCAACGGATCAAGTGGTTCATGAAAATTGGATATAAGCCAACCTAGTTTATGATAATGCAAATCACTGGCAAAAGAAGTAACCATTCCTTCGACTTCGAATAACTTTTGAATATGATAAAACCTTTTACTGTTTCATCAATTTTTGGTTAGGTCATTCATTAGGCTAATTAGATAGGTAGGGTTATACATTCAAATCTAACAAGCCATCGTATGGAGCCCGACTAAGGCCCAACTATTTTGTCGGTTAAAAATTCAGGAACAAAAGTATATATTTTTATAAGTGTTAATTACATTAGGATCGTCACTTTTTAGGATGTCATTAGAATTGTTTATGATAATGACATCCTAAAGTGGTTCATGAAAATTGGATATAAGCTTTCACCAAAAAAAGAGAAATTGGATATAAGCCAACCTGGTTTATGATAATGCAAAAGAAAGTAACCATTCCGACGTCAAATAACTTTTGAATATGATTAAACCCCGTTCCATCGATTTTTGGTTGGGTTATTAATTGGGCTAATTGGATGAGTGGGGTTATATATCCAACAAATTTAACAAGCCATATCCCTTTTTCCTCTGGTTGGTGGTAAATGTGTCCATTGGGTCGGTTTCGGTCCAATCGGATCAGTTCTACTCCAAAACTGACAAAATCGAGAGATATATTTTGGAATCGAGGACTGACCCGAGGAGACTTGGAACCGACGGGAAACGACTTGGTCAATTTTGTCGGTTTCTCGGGTGGGTCGGTTTATTAGTAGTACTCGATTTCCATTTTCCATTACTTTCTTGGCAACCACGGAAACACATATAATTGAAAGGAAAAGATCTTTGTTGAAGACAGCACGGCAATGCGCAATCGCTAAACAAGACCACAAAAGCTATATCACAAAGATCAGTCTAACTAATCGGCTTAAGGCTTCTAGAGACAATTCATATCTCGCCAAAAAAAGTAAAGAAAAGGAGCAGTTAATTTAATACTGAAGTTAATACAGAGAGTAACATACAAAAGAAAGATCCAGAAGACCCTTAACAACGACAGTAGTTCATATTTATCAACATATTAAAAGCCCTAACCTATACCAAATTCCCAAATTACAACCATAAACCCTAACCGTCGAAGCCATTAAATACCCATCAACAACACAACAGAATCACATGAAGTCCCCTCAAAATCTTCAATTGGGTATGGGTTCACCATTCCGATAACCCAGAAACCTGAAATTTTTGTCTTGGACGTGAATCAAAGAAACCAATTCGGTCATGGCTGGAACCCGTTGTGAAGAAAACGAGAGCAATGCTTTGGTTGGGGCAGTTGAGAAGCTGGAGACAATTGTGCGATAAAAGGGAGGAAGCGACGGCGTCATGGATTGGGAGGAGTTGGGGGCGAAGCGGGAAGCAATATAGGAAGAAGTTGAGTAGGGACAGAGGAAGTAGAAAGGAACTAAGGAAGCGAGAGAAAGAATCGAAGAAAGGCGAGAAGGGTAAATATAATACAATGATATATTTTTTTTTTGAAAGGCAAATTCAATATATTATTCATAATGAAAAGGCACAACAAAGGTGCATAACACAGTCCAGCTAGACAAGACAGCAACAACAGTCCAGCCAGAAAAACTAAAAAACACCAAGCTAGAATTGAACCCCAACAAAAAAGCAAAAAATTAAAAGACAGATTGCTTCAAGGATGGCTTCCACAAACAGGTAGACTCCACAGCAACAAAAACTTCAAGAATCAACAAAAGAAACACATTCAAACAATCCAAAAGGCCATCCACTGCTCCATTTCCAATCAACAAGGATTCTCCTGAGCTCCAACTGCCATTCCCAATCATCCCTGCATACCATCAAGATTCAAAAGCCACCATGATGCTAAATAGCCAAAGCAGAATCGCCCTCCACCCATTTGTCACTTCGAAATTCCACCTTTTCTCCATTCGATTCCTTGTTACACATAATTTCCTTGCAGCGATCTCATATCCAATGAAAGAAAACTTCCTCAAAATCCTCAACTCTTCACAAAACAGCCAAGCCAAAATCCTACCACCATACCAAAAATTTTGGCTTTACAAGCCACAACCTTTAAAAGGCATCACTTTTGCTTCCCTCAACTTTCCAAATAGAGATTAAACCCCCTTCCAAACCCAAAGCAGCCGACACTCTAAAACAAAAAAATTATCATTCCCCCAAAGAGTTTTGAGCAATCTGGGATAAATCTCGCTTAATTTTGACTCTTGAATCAAATAAAATCCACTTCAAAACAGCTCACCACAGATCAAGCAGCTTTTCTTTTTTCTTTCCTTCCCAAACCTCTAAATTCCCAAGAAATAAGCTTCATCATCAAAAACAGAACCCGCACAGAACAAACAGAAAACTCTTTCAAACTCGATTGAGATTTGCCAGCTGGGAGACAATCTGGCTTCTATTACAAAAAAATTTGATCCCTAAAGCTTGACTGACTTCAAAAGTTGCATCGGCTTCCTTCAAAATTCGATCATTCCTGGCTCTAATATCAACATCAGATAAAGAGATATCTGAATCGAGGTCAACTTGCACCGTTTCTCCCAAAATAAGCTTGGTGACACCTCTCCTCATCAACTTTCTTCTCTTTTTCTCACAGACTTTACATTTGTTTCACTTTTGACGCCGCCCCTTCTTCTTTTGAAACTTACTCACTTCAAGGTTAACAGGCCCAAAGTCACTTCTTATATCCAGACTAGTCTCATCCTCCATTGGGCTGGAACAACATGGGCTCAATTGCAAGCCCGGGCCTGAGACATGAAAATCAACATAAGACCTTGCCACGTAATCTTCTTTGCTAGATACCAACCCATCATAGATAACTAGATCACGAGTAGGGGAAGTGTTCCTGTTTGAGTTCAAACTAGCCAGCTTAACGTTAGTTTCCAAGAAAGCAACGTCGCAATTTTCCTCGGCCAAAGCACAATCAGGGAGAGTGTTCCCTTGAGAAGATTCGACAATTAATTCCTTGCTGCCTCCCAAGGCCAAATTGTCGGTCTTCTTATGAGAGTCAGCATCATCCTTCCCGATTGAAAAATCTGGTAAAGCACCAAGAGACACCGGCACCGATAGATCATCACTTTCAACTGAAACAGCGATCCTGAACTTAATTCCCAAAGCATAGCCACAAACAATCAGAGGAATATCCGATAAATTGGAGGTAAGGATTTGCATTCTTGCAACCTTAAAAGATTTTTTGGAACTCGTAAGATCATCAATCTGCAGAAAATTTCCCCAAGAATTACCCAAGGCCGAGAAGAAGTTTGGATGCCAAATTTCGTGAGGAACATCTGCCAATTGAAGCCAAATAATGGAGCTTCTTCTAAAACCCGTAGATTCCCAGGGAGCAATATCAGAAATAAGATCCTGACAATTCTCAGACACAAATTTAATACCACCCTCAACCAAATCTTCATCTTCCATACTAACCAGCAACATCGTATTACTTAATTCAAAAAACTCCATCTTTAAAACACAATTGGACAGACGAGACATTCCTATCGCAACACCTTCTTCAGATAACATAGAAACAACAAAGCATCTTTCCGGCCAGTTTCGATGTTCTTCAGGGATAAAAACATCTAAATCCAGTACTTTAAAATTCTCCTTTTCTGGCACCATTTGCTCCAACAAACCATACTGTAGAGAGTCAATATCCTGATCCTTAACTGTATCCTCATCATTAATTGCGGCAAAGGTGAAACAATGATCCTTGGAAGCGAAATTGGCTTTATCAACTCCAGTAGGAACAACTTTTTCAATCCAAATTGAAGGAACTTGCGAAGTTTGTTTCCTTTGATCATTCCTATTAGCATCTTCCCTCTGGTCATAAGCCTTGGACCCATTCCTCACTGAACGACCAAAAGGCTTGGTGATCTTCTGAACACCTACAAAGACCCTATTAACGTGTCTTGCAATTGCTTTACGAACCAGCAGCAGCCTACCAAAAAGAATCCTCCCATTTCCTCTTGCAATAGCCTGCCTCAATTCATCTTCAAACCTATAACGAACAAAAGCAAAACAAGAATTGCATTGACTCTTCTTAGTTGGCATGAAGACATCAACCACGACACCAAATTCATTAAAAACATCCCACAAAACCTTTCTTGAAACCTTGTAGCTAATATTGCTGACACAAACCGAATGAAGGCTCAAACGCCACTTGAAGGATTCGGTAGAGCTCCAGTTCATCCGATGAGAAAACTGTCGGTAATCACCACGAGACCGACGAACTCCACTTCTCCCTCTCATCCCTTAAATTAATACAATGATATATAATTATTATTATTATATAAATTATAAATAATATATATTTAATTTTTTAATTAAAAAATAGGGTTGGGTTCTCGTTCGATTTCGGGCCTCCATATCCAGACCCAATCCTCGACCAAGAACCCGATGTATAAATCGGGTTGCACCGAGCAACCCGCCTTGCCCGAGTAGACCGACCCGTCAGACCCGAAACCGACAAAACTAGTCGGGTTATTCGGGTCTGCTCGGTTCTGGACACCCCTAGTTGGAGACCAAGGCCCAGCTAGAACTTTTGTCGTTTATAAATTCAAGAACGATATATTATATATATATATATATATATATATATTATATAAAACGTGAAGTAGAAGTACCAAAAAACCAGTTGAGAAACCTCACCACATTCACCTAAGAACAAATTGTCAGGGGTATTTCGGTACTTTTGTGCTTGCTTTTATGTTATTTCGGTTGATGGTTGAGGGCGTTTTCGGAAGTTTGGAACAAAGTTACTATTGGTGGGCCTCGCTCCTAATAAACAAATATTTTTTTACTGGATTATTTATCAAATGATCCATATACTTTTATGCTTTATGCTCTTTAATCCCTCACAAATTCTGGGTTGGACGATTGAATGTTTCGGCTTTAATTCTTTTATTTTTGTTTTACTTATCCGATCAAGGTGATTCAAATGTCTATTAAAAGGTAATTTCATGATCTACAACTTTCATAAAGGACTGCAAACCAATTTTCATGTTTCGATTCTAAAAAATGCTTCTTAAATTTTGTGGTCTCGATTGTCGGTCTATCTAATATTGTATAATTCTCGATCCACTTGTCCGATTGAGATTGTTCAAGTGTCGGTTAAAAGGTTATTGTATGTTCTATAACTTTCATCAAGGACCTGAAAGCTGAATTTGATTAATGAGTTTCGTGGAGGGTTCGAGAGGGAATTTTTATGTTTGATCTCCATAAACAAATATATTTTTTGCTGGATTATTTATCAAATGTTCCTTATACTTTTATGTTTTATGCTATTTAATCCTTTACAATTATGGGTTGGACGATTTAACGCGTCGGCTTTTATTTTTGTATTTTCTGTTCTATTTGTCCGTTGAAGATGATTCAAGTGTCTATTAAAAGGTAATCTCATGATCTACAACTTTCATGAAAAACTCAGAAGCCAATTTTAATGCTTTGATTCTAAAAAATGTTTCTTAAATTTTGTGGCTTCGATTGCCGGTCTATTTAATATCGTATAATTTTCGGTCCACTTGTTCGATTGAAGTTGTTCAAGTGTCGGTTAAAAGGTTATTGTGTGATCTACAACTTTCATTAAGGGCATGAAAGTTGAATTTGATTAATGAGTTTCGTGGAGGATTCAAGAGGAAATTTTTATGTTTTATCTTCATAAACTAATATTTTTTTTGCTGGATATTTATCTAATGACTCTCATACTTTTATGTTTCATGCTATTTAATCCTTTACAATTATAGGTTGGACGATTTAACGCTTTGACTTTTGTTTTTGTGTTCTTTTTGTCCCAAGTGTCTACATGAACAACTCAAAAACCAATTTTAATGTTTCAGTTCTAAAAAATGCTTCTGAAATTTTGTGGTTTTGATTGCCGATCTATTTAATATATTGTATAATTTTCGGTCCACTTGTCCGATTGAACTTCTTCGAGTGTCGGTTAAAATGTTATTGTGTGATCTATGACATTCACGAAGGACCCGAAAGTTAAATTTAATTTTCCAGTTAAAGTTATTCAAGTGTCAGTTAAAAGGTTATTGTATGATCTATGACTTTCATAAAGGATCCGAAATCTTAATCAATTCGATTATTGGTTTTATTAGTTTCTATTAAGAATTAATCCACTATTCATTTTCTTTGATTAGTTTTGATCATCAATTGTATAAAATTTTGTTCTCAATCTTTTCAATTCAATTAACAATGTTTGTCATTTCTCATGATGTAAACCAATAATTCTCTTAATTATCATTCAACTTAAACAAGAAAAAAAAAGTGTGCCCCGTAGCGAAGCGCCGGCAGTACTCTAGTATATTTAATTACACTAGTCCTCATTTCCACGTGCGTTGCACGTGACCCAATATTTTTAAATTAAAAAAAATAAAATCTTAAAGCATACGGCCTGAAACCCAACTTGATCTAACCTTATTTGACCAAAAAATCCGCCCAATCTGAAACCGAAATGACCTGAATCCTCAATGATCCGAACTTGAAACGACTTGGACCCAAAATTACTTGAACCCGATCAAACCCGAGAGATTAACCCGAAAATTACCCGAATTGGAATTAATTATATTTAAATGATCCGAATCCTAAAAGAGCCGAACTCGAAAATCCGAAGCTCCAACTTGAAATTATTCGAACCATATGACCCGATACAGAAGAAGACTCGAACCAGAATTGACCCAACATTTGAGCGATCTGAACCCAACTTAACCTATAACCAAAAATTAACCAAACCCGTATGACCCAAAATTTCCTTCCCGAAATTTACCTAACTCGAACCCAAATCCAACCCGACCCGACCATTGTATATTATATACATAATCAAATTTTACTATGCTTTAGTATTTATATAGACGATTTAAATAATATATGATGATCTAAGAAGGAATCTTGTTAGGTGCTGAGGACCTAACGAAGTGAGATCCAAGATGGAGCTCTAAGTCACAAACATGGGAAACAAGCTCCAAAAGCTGAAGCAGAGCAAATCAGAAACCGAAGAGCCTTCGAAATCTACATGCCCTAATTGCAAGGACTTCTGTTTCAAGTGCTAGAGTAGATGGCATGCAGGATTTCGATGCAGTGAGAAGCAAATTTACACTGATCGCAACGATATTTTATTTGGGAAGCTAATAGAAAAAAGCAAGTGGACTAGGTGCCCAAAGTGTGGACATGTTGTGCAGAAAATCAGTGGCTGCAGAGTGATCCGATGCAAGTACTCCAATATATATCCCTCTTTTTAATTGCACTAGTTTTAGCTTTCACGTGTGTTGCACGTGACCCAACGTGTTTATATTAAATATTTTTTAAAATTTGATAATCACTATAGAATTTTGATAACCTCAATATAAAATTTTGATAATTACACTATAAAGTTTTTATGACGATACCATAGAATTTCGAGAACCTCCATATGAAATTTTGTTAACTTCCCTATAAAAGTTTGTCACACTCCCTATAAAATTTTAATAATTACCTAATGAAATTTTGATAACCACCCTATGAAATTTTGATAACCTCCCAATGAAATGTTGGTAAGCGCACATTATGAAATTTTGATAACCTTCCGATAAAATATCGGTAATCACATTATGAAATTTTGATAAACATACCATGAAATTGTGATACCTCACTATGAAAATTTTATAAACCTCCCTATAAAATTTTGTTAACCTCCATTTGAAATTTTGATAACCTCATGAAATTTTGAAAACCACCTCATGAAATTATGATAACCAATCTTATGAAATTTTGATAACATCATGATCGGTCGTCAGCAAAACATAAAAATAAAATTCCTAACAAATTCCTAACTAAAGCAGATAGGGCAAGTAGGGGTCGAACCCACAGAGAAATAGGTTATTAATCTTTTTCTTAAAACAATTAAACAAATTAAAGAAAATTTTTATAGTGAAATTAAACCTAATCAAACTAGCAATTAAAATCAATTAAGAAAACAATCAAGAAAATTAAAGAAAACAATTAACAAGAAAGCAGTGAATAATTAAGAAAACAATTGATAAAAACCTCCAACATAGAATTAATATCCCTCTTGACAATTATAACATGGATCATTGATATCTAATAATTATGAAAACGAAGAATAGCTTGTCGGAATTAAATCCTAAATCACCTTAATTAGGTAAGATTACTCGCAAGAGCTTAAATTACCCCTTTTTCATCCTAACTAATCAATTAGCCGCAAAGCCTTAAAGATTTGCTAGGGATCAAAGCATTAAGAACTAGTAATTTATACAAGCACAAAGAGCAATTTCTCACTCAAAGTTCCTTATCTCCCTTGGAAGGGACTTCCGTCCTCCCCCAATTGCTACAAACAACCAAGCCGGAACATTAATCCTCGACTTGATGTAGCTAATGCTAACTTAATTTATCATGAAAGTGCCGGCTCAATCAATCAAAACAAGTAACATAGGATTAAAACAGAGATCAAAAGAATACTCTAACAATTATCATATATAAACACAAAATCTTACCAATATATATGTCAAGAGATCAATTAAATTCTACATTGGAGTAAAGAAAAGGATTACTCACTCATAAATTGAGTGAGCATCCAAAGAATAAGAAGAAAAACTTATCTTATGGATGGAAGAAGAGGGGGGCGGCGGCGCAGAGGCTTTTTTTGTCCTCCAAATCTTCAACAATTCTACAAAATAATTTCTAGATCTACTTGTATATGTGTGTATCCTCTAAAAACCTAGATCTAAGGTGTCTATTTATAGTGAAAATAACCCTAGGAATTCAAATCCTAACTTGGAAAGAAGTCTAGGACGGTTTAAGGGTCTAACTTGGACTCCAAGTTAAATTAAAAGTCTTTCTAGAGTAGAATCCAAGTTAAAATAGGATCCTGAGTTTTTGCTGAATTCGTGCAGTGACTTCGACGGCATTTTTGGGCTTGAAGATGGCAGAACTGGGTCTTGGACTTCAAAGGAAAGTTGTAGATCTCGGAGTCAGCTTTCCAACGAGTACTCATGGGCTTCAAACGGAGGTCTGAGCAGAAAGTTATGAATTTTCTACCAAAACTGCTCCTGAATCCTAATCCTGTTAGGACTAGAATCGGGGATCTACGGGATTTGGATATTTCCTTGGATTTAGGAGTCATTAATTGGGATTTTAATTCTAATTAATATTTTATATGGGCTGAGTATTTTCCCACATAAATTATCCATAAATATCAAAGCTTGAGAACTTATCCATGGCTTGTCTTCAATTAAAGCTCCAATCTTCAATCCTTGCTTCTTGAATTAATTCTTCAAAATCTTCAAATCTCCAATTTAGTCTTCAATAAGTCTTCAAACACGAACTTCGAATCTCCAAATCTATGCTCAAAATTGCTTTGCTAAAATCTGTGTAAAAAGTCATCAAAATAGCTCCAAAAGAGGTGAAACATAACAATTTCTCAATTTCACATCACTTAAGAACTTAAAACACAATTATCATCAAAATAGCATATAATTAAGCATAAATAGATCCAAAAACATAGTAAAATAGGCATAAAAATAGGGTTGTTTTTGGCTCAATCATATTCCCCCACACTTGAACTTTGCTAGTCCCTTAGCAAATCAATGTGTAAGTTAATTAAAAATCAATTTTTCTAAAGATCAATTTGAACTCACACACTCATCAAAGAATCAATTCAATCATGAAATCAAAATAACAAGGAATAATAATAATACTAAATTCAAAAATCAAGACATAACAAGTATCATCATTCTTAAGTAGTCATAATCAAAGTAGTTTTAATCACTTACTATTTTTCACTTTCTATAACTACTTCTTTCTATAGGCTTATGTTTTCCTCTCTTTCTCCATTACTCAAAAGATTGTAGTGCCACAGATATACATCAAGGGTCATTATGGGTTATAATAGGTTTTCAAGGGTAATTGTTTTTAGAAAATTGAGGTTACTAACCTCGAAGTGTTCATGATTTAGGGGTTACTAACTCCCTTTTGAGGCTACTAGCACTCTAGAAGGACTCCTTCTTTTATTTTTTCAGAGGGACAATATTTCTGCAATTCCATGCCTCTTATCCTCTTTCCGAGGGTTACTAACTCCTTTTGTTTAAGAAAAGAGTGACAACAATGGATTTTTTTTTTTAGTATGCAGAAATACCTCTTCTCCTCTTGTCATGAGAGCACTTCTTTTTGAATTTTTTTTTTAATTACCCTCTTTATAAGTAGTCCCCCACACTTATCCTTGACATATACCAATAGCATACTTTCTCAATCATAACTTCAATCAAGATTGAACACAAGTTCTAGAAATAGATAATCATAGAAGCAATTAATAAATAAGATCATATCACAAACTTCAATTATACCTAATTCTAAGAAATCAAACAACATGCTATAACTCAATCAATAAATCAAACATTATTAAAATTCTAAGCATTCATCAATCATAATCAAATCAATTAATCAATTTATGCATGAAAAATTCAAAAAGTTTTAAGAAAATCAAAATTTCAGCATCAATTTTAAAAATTTTGTCGAAAATCAATTTTGAAAAATTGGGGGATAATCAATCCAAAAACAATCAATCCAAAAACAATTTTCTATCCTAAGTTCTCATGCAAATAATAACTAGCATATGACTCAATTATTCAAGCAATAAACCTAAACCTATCAAGTAATCACCCCCCCCCCCCCCCACACTTAAAATTCACATTGCCCTCAATGTAAAAGCAAACAATTCATGCAATATCTTTCCAAAAATAGAGAGTTATGGTTCAAGAAAACATACCTGATGGCTTGATGAAGATAATTACTCAAACATAAAGGCAATAGAAAATTAAGGTGATAGAAAAAATAAAACTGGATAGATAGTTTATTAATGAAACTTGAAAAAATAAAGACATAAGATAACGGAAAATTAAAATTAAAGCATAAACTAGATAACTAATCCTAAGATGCATAAAAAATAAATCTTAAAAACAAACAAGAAATTAAAATCTAAACCTAAATTGGTTTATTCAGAGCCTTCTCCAATAAATTGAAGAGGTCATCCAAATTTCCAATTATGTTATTAAAATCATCTCTTAAGCTAGTAATTTGATCACTAATCTCATTGCATCGAACAAGGAAAGGATGAAGCTCTTCCTCAGCCTCTTTTTCTTGGTTAACCTCTTCTTCCTCTTTATTACAAGAAGCATCACTTGACTCAGAATCAGAAGCAATAATCACAATTTTGTCTTCACCTTGACCATCTATCGGATCCTTGATTTCCCTTAATGATGATGGAGCCTTGAATTCTTCCACAGTAAAGACAGTTTCAATCGGCCTATTTGATGAAGATGCATAATTTGGATCATGAGTTCCTTGAGGAAAAGGAGTTCATCGCATAGGAGGTCTATATGGTGGCCTATAGGGCGTAGTTTGGTATCCTCCCACCGAGGTATGGAAAAGGGCCTATTCCAAGGTGCAACTTGTGGTCTTATCCTTCCATTAAAATTCCTTGGTCCTTGGGGATGGTGAAATCGATTCTCATAAGGGTGAAACCGATTTCTGAACTCATGCTCAGCTTTAGCCTTTGATCTCATAACAGTTAGCTTTTTCCAAAAGAAATTGGTAAATTTTTCTAGCTTTGAATCCGGGCTTGGTAGCAATATCTTCTTCAGGCAGAGAGGCAATCATGCTCAAAAGTTCATGGCAGTCTTGGCGCAGAAAGCTTCCTTGAAATTTCTCTCCAAAATACGCGCCTCCAATTTGACAAAATTGGTTCCGAAAATTCTTAAATTGAACTTCAAAATCCATGGTGGTGAGCATCATCGACATCTTCACAAGGGCTAGGAAAAATCAAAACTTCCTTGTCGACGTTGAGGGGTGTCGACTTGCTTGCTTCTTGTCGACAATTTTTTTCTCAAAAAATTGTCTTCTAGTCGACTAAGGGTGGCGTCGGTTTGCTTGCAATTTTTCTCCAAAAAATTGCTCTAGTCGATTTCTCTCTTAGATGAAATCGACTTGCTTAAGTCGATAATAGCTTCCAAAAATTCCCTCTTGTCGACTTGGTATAGTCGACTTCTCCCTTGCTTCAACCGAAAATTTTCTCTCAAATATTGCTTCTTGTTTTGGTGAATAAAAGAGGAGGTAGAGGTGTCTTTATATAGTGATCAAATCCTATTCCTAAGAGATTTTAATTAGAGTAAAAAGTAAGAATCATACCTGGATTAGGAGTCCATTACCTAATTGAAAGAGGTGGTCATCATCCAAATTAATTAGGAGTCAAAATCCTAATTGGAAAAGGAATGCATGAGAGGAGGAAGGTGCTGCGGCACCAAGGCAGCAGCGCTGCCTAGTGCGCAGGCTGGGCCACAGCAGCGGCCTGCTGCTTGGCGCGCGGGCTACCTGGCGTGCTCGGCCTTTAGCTCGAACATGTCCGGGCTAGGGCCTGGTGTGGCTGGTGCTTGGCCTCGGCATGGCCGGCTGTGGCTTGGACATGCCCGGGCCTTGTCTTGATGCCACCGAGCTAGGGCCGGCAATGTATGGTTCATGCATGGTTCGTGGTTCGGTGCTTGGCTTCTTCCATCTCTTGAAAAAATATTTTTCTTCCAATTAAATGGAAAAATTTTAAAATCTGCAAAATAAAAATTGAGTTAGAGATTAAAATTATTGGGTTGCCTCCCAACAAGCGCTTGTTTAAAGTCATTAGCTTGACTTCATCTTTTCTTCAGTTTCCCTATTTTGGAAGATAAATTGGCTTTTCCAAAATAATTTCCTCAATCCATCATATGGGATAAGTCTCAAAGAATGGTTTTAATCTTTGTCCATTAACTTTAAATTGAACCTGGGAGGTTGGATTATAGATTTCTATCGATCCATTGAGATATACTCTTCTTACTTCAAAAGGACCAGCCCATCTTGATCTTAATTTCCCAGGGAATTGTCTCATTTGTCCCTTGAATAGTAAAACCTTTTGTCCTTCATGGAATGATCTTCTCAATATCTTCTGATCGTGAAAAGCTTTCGTTTTCTCCTTGTAAATCCTTGAATTTTCATAGGTTTCATTCCTAATCTCTTCAAGTTCTTGTAAATGCAGCATCCTTTGAATTCCAGCTTTGTCGAAGTTAAGATTGCATTGTTTCACTGCCCACCAAGCTTTGTGTTTCTATCTCCACAGGTAAATGGCATGGTTTTTCCAAACACAATTCTGTATGGGGGACATACCAAGGGGGTGTCTTATAGGCTGTTCGATATGCCCATAGAGCATCTCCTAGTCGCATACTCCAATCTTTTCTCTGAACATTGACTGTTTTCTCCAGAATCAGCTTCACTTGACGGTTAGATATCTCGGCTTGACCATTCGTTTGAGGATGATATGAAGTAGATACCCTATGGCTTACACCATATTTTTCATCTAAGGCTTGTACAATTTTGTTGCAGAAATGAGTTCCACGATCACTTATGAGGGCTCCTGGTATTTCAAATCTATGTAGAATGTTATTCTTTATAAACTTGACCACTGTTCTGGCATCGTCCTTTTCAGTAGCAACTGCTTCAATCCATTTGGAGACATAGTCCACGGCTAGAAGAATGTAATACTTCTTTTCTGATGGAGGAAAAGGTCCCATGAAGTCAATTCCCCATACATCGAAGATTTCAACAACGAATATAGGACTTTGAATCATTTGACTTCTTTTCGAAATATTTCCCACTTTCTGACAGCGTGGACAATTCTTGCAGTATTCATAAGAATCTTGAAAGATCCTTGGCCAATAAAATCCACAATCCAAGATTTTCCTTGTTGTCTTCTTGTGTCCAAAGTGGCCTCCGCTCTCATCATTGTGGCAGAACTTCAGAACTGATTGTATTTCGTTGTCAGGTATGCATCTTCTCATAACTTGATCAGAACCTTGACTCCATAAGTACGGATCATCCCAAAGATAATACTTGGCATCACTGATGATCTTCAATTTCTTCCCTTTGCTTAGATCTGGAGGTAGACGTCTAGTGACCAAGAAATTAACAATGTCTACATACCATGGAAGTTGAGAAACGGCAAACAAGTCTTCAAAAGGTAGCGCTTCATTGATTGTTATCTCTTCATTGTTGCCTTCAATTCTGCTTAGATGATCAGCTACAACGTTTCCTGCTCCCTTCTTGTCCTTGTTTCGATATCAAATTCTTGAAAGAGCAATAGCCATCGCATAAGCCTAGCCTTTGCATCTTTCTTTGCCATTAGATATCTTAATGCAGCATGATCGGAGTAGATTGTCACCTTGGATCCCAGGATGTATGGACGAAACTTTTCCAGGGCAAAGACTACAGCAAGCATCTCTTTCTCCGTGGTGGTGTAGTTCTTCTAAGCAGCATCCAAAGTTCTTGAAGCATAGTAGATAACATGAGGTACCTTGTCTACTCTCTGTCCCAGAACAGCTCCAATGGCGACGTCACTTGCATCACACATTACTTCGAATGGTAGTTTCCAATCTGGTGGCTTTACAATTGGAGTGGTGGTTAGGGCAGTCTTCAATTTGTCGAATGCTTCTTTGCAGTCATCTCCAAACTCGAACTCTACATCTTTCTGAAGTAGTCTACACATCGGTGCCGAAATCTTCGAGAAATCCTTGATGAATCTTCTGTAGAATCCAGCATGGCCTAAGAATGATCGGATATCCTTGACACATGTTGGGTATGGCAGGTTCTGAATTACATCAACTTTGGCTTTGTCGACTTGCATCCCCTCTTTGGATACTACATGGCCTAGGACGATACCTTGTTCTGCCATGAAGTGGCACTTCTCGGCATTTAACACCAATTTGGTTTCAACACACCTCTTCAAGATGAGTTCTAGGTTATGAAGGCATTGATTGAAGTTATCTCCATAGACAGTGAAATCGTCCATGAACACTTCCATCTTTTCTCCCACATAATCTTGAAAGATGCTCATCATACACCTTTGAAAAGTTGCAGGTGCATTGCATAAACCAAAAGGCATTCTTGTATAGGCATACGTAACGAATGGGCATGTAAAGGTGGTCTTCTCTTGGTCTTCAGGTGCTATTGGAATCTGGAAGTATCCGGAATATCCATCCAGGAAGCAATAGTAGGCTTTGCAGGCTAATCTCTCCAGCATCTAGTCGATGAATGGCAATGGGAAGTGGTCCTTCCTTGTGGCAGAATTCAGCTTTCTGTAGTCGATGCATACTCTCCATCCATTTTGCAGTCTTTAAGGAACTAGCTCTCCATCTTTGTTTTCCACGACGGTGAATCCAGATTTCTTGGGTACTACTTGAACAGGGCTGACCCATTTACTATCTGATATAGCATAAATGAGACCGGCTCCAAGTAATTTGAGCACTTCTTCCTTGACGACTTCAGCTAAGTTGGGGTTGAGTCTTCTTTGTGGCTGTCGAACAGGTATTGCGTCATCTTCAAGTCGAATCCTATGCATACATACAGTAGGACTTATTCCCTTGATATCAGCAACAGTCCATCTGATGGCTTCCTTGTATTCTTTCAGAACTCTGATGAGTTGTTCTTCTTGTAAATTATTTAATTTACTTGCAATAACAACGGGTAAAGTCTCTTTGTCTCCAAGGAAAGCGTATTTTAGGCCTTCAGGTAGTTGTTTCAGCTTGACTTCAGGTGGTTGAATGATGGATGGCAGGGGTGTTGGCGTTGGCTCCAAACTGATGTAGGAAACTGATGCTTTTTCTCCGACAGCAAGTGATGTTTCCAGTTCTCTGATAGTTGCAGCTACATCTTCTAGCGTCAGAATTTATGCTTCTTTGATTTCTTCCTCGTCCAGGCTTTTTGCAAGAACTAGTTCAAGCTCATCTTCACATTGAAGTGACTAAACTTGTTCAGAGCAAGTTTCAATTGCATCAATTGCACAGATGGAATGGATTTCGACAGGAGTTTTCATGGCTTCACTTATGTCGAATTCAATGGCTTCACCATCAAATTTCATGCTGAGTTTCCCATCTTTCATATCAAAATTCACGTTGGCTGTTGAAAGGAACGGTCTCCCTAGCAGCAACGGCAAGTGCGGTAGATGAAGATCATCTTCACTCGTTTTCAGGACATAGAAATCTGCAGGAAAAACAAAGTCTCCTATCTGCACTAAAACATTCTCAACTAAACCTTCAGGTTTAATGTTAGTTCTGTCAGCAAATTGCACAATAGATCAGTTTTAGTCATATGTTCTACTTTCAATTGGGATAGATAGAAAAAGGCATAATATTAATTGAAGATCCAAATTCACACATAGCTCTTTCTATCTTTTCTTCTCCAATTTTGCAAGGAATAGAAAAGGATCCTAAATCTTCACTTTTATGATGCAATTTTCTCTGATAAGCAGCAGATATACTTTCATTCATGCAGGCATATTTTTCAGAAAATTTTATTTTAGCAGTGCATAGTTCTTTAAGAAAAGAAGCGTACCTGGGCACTCTTGCAACTTCATTAAGCAAAGGAATATTTACCTCTAAATTTCGGAGTGAATTGAGTGGTTGTGCAAACCTTTGAGGAAACGGTGGTGGACCGTAAATAGTCTCCATTTTCTTCATCCCTTCAAATCTTGATTTAGGTCGAGAGGCTCTCGGTGAAGTAGATTGCTACTTCTTGGGTTCGGCTGGAATCTTCTCTTCTTGGAACGCTTGAATTTCAGGTGCAGCAACTGGTGGTGGTTCGGCAGAGGAAACATGTGCTGGAGGCAGTGAAATCGCAGGTGGGAGTAGAATATCAGGTAATTCTATGTCTTGTGCTTGCCACGGTTGAATTTCCTCCATTGACTTGATTTCGTATCCTCTTGTAAGGCTTTGGATAGAAGCTTGTTGAATACTCATGAAGTTGGTAAACATCTTTGCTAGATTTCCGCATTGAGCAATTAATTCCTTCAATTCTTTGCGGATTTCTAATATCTCTGTCTCCTTTGTTGTGTCAGCTTCATCGATTGTACTGAATTGATGAATGTTCTCGGTCATAGTGTTGAGCAGCTTCCTTGCTTCTTCAGGTGTCTTGAGTGTAAAGCTTCCTCCGCTTGCAGAATCGATATATGTTCGATCTTCACAGAGAAGCCCATCATAAAAATTTTGAATTAAAGTGCTTCACTCAAGTTGTGATAAGGACAACTTGCACAAATCCCATTGTATCTCTCCCAGTATTTATGCCACTTCTCGTCAGGTGATTGTTGACAAGAACTGATTCTTTTTCTGACAACAGCTCGCTTCGCTTCTGGAAAATACTTGTTTAAGAATGCTCTCTCCAATTCTTTCCACGAAGTTATGGATTTTGGTGTTAGGCTCACAAACCAGCTCCTTGTTTTTCCTTCAAGAGTGAGTGGAAAAGTTCGAAGTTTAGCTTGTTCTTCAGGCATCCCAGTAATTGCAGCACACTTGATAGAGAAAACTTGCAGGTGCTCGTGAGGATTCTCATGAGGTTCTCCTTGAAAAATCGGCAACATACGGATTAATCCTGGCTTCAGTTTGTATGTCATATCCAAGGCTGGATAATCAATACATAGGGGCGGCACTTCACAGTTGAAATTCAGCTCCCTTAACGAACGTGGTTGCTCCATTGAATTTTTCCTACAAAATAAAAGAAGATCAAGTGCAAATTAAAATAGAGAAATAAAGAAAAAGAAAAATAAAACGCAATCTCCCCGGCAACGGCGCCAAAATTTATGATCGATCGTCAGCAAATCATAAAAATAAAATTCCCAACAAATTCCTAACTAAAGCAGATAGGGCAAGTAGGGGTCGAACCCACAGAGAAATAGGTTATTAATCTTTTTCTTAAAACAATTAAAGAGAATTTTTATAGTGAAATTAAAGCTAATCAAACTAGCAATTAAAATCAATTAAGAGAACAATCAAGAAAATTAAAGAAAACAATTAACAAGAAAGCAGTGAATAATTAAGAAAACAATTGATAAAAACCTCCAACATAGAATTAATATCCCTCTTGACAATTATAGCATGGATCATTGATATCTAAGAATTATGAAAACGAATAATAGCTTGTCGGAATTAAATCCTAAATCACCTTAATTAGGTAAGATTACTCGCAAGAGCTTAAATACCCCTTTTTCATCCTAACTAATCAATTAGCCGCAAAGCCTTAAAGATTTGCTAGGGATCAAAGCATTAAGAACTAGTAATTTATACAAGCACAAAGAGCAATTTCTCACTCAAAGTTCCTTATCTCCCTTGGAAGGGACTTCCGTCCTCCCCCAATTGCTACAAACAACCAAGCCGGAACGTTAATCCTCGACTTGACCTAGCTAATGCTAACTTAATTTATCATGAAAGTGTCGGCTCAATCAATCAACACAAGCAACATAGAATTAAAACAGAGATCAAAAGAATACTCTAACAATTATCATATATAAGCACAAAAATCTCACCAATATATATGTCAAGAGATCAATTAAATTCTACATTGGAGTAAAGAAAAGGATTACTCACTCATAAATTGAGTGAGCATCCAAAGAATAAGAA